>SAYR01000628.1:577901-596737 GCA_004382745.1 Argopecten irradians irradians
GCATGAATATGTGAACTCATTTTTGCGTTAGAAAGACTTTTTATCGTTGTGTAAAAGCTAGTGTTTACGTATTGTCCAATGGCCGTCACCCGAAGGTTTGACGAGATGAAGTTTCACTTTCTTACAGTAAAAATGGGAATAGTACTATTGATTTATTATTGACATCTATTGAAACTTAATGATATTATCATGTTTAAAAGCTGGGCAAATTTTTTTAACGATTTTCAGATCATGCACAATCACTTTTTAGAATACGTTTAATTATAAACATTGAAGCTTTGTCTACAAATTACACGATACTAGCAAGTAAGGAAAGAGCTGAGATGTGAGTCTGTTTAAATGAAAAATGAAAATATTAACACCATTTCGAAAAAACCTGAAGTGACCAATTCAAGGAATTTGATGAATATATAGTAAACAGAATAAGTTAGTTCCCAAATAGATGGTAAATGGTGTAATTGATGAGTTTTGTCAAATTATTGATGCGTGTTTTACACTTATTGTGAAGTTTCGTAAAGCGTATTCCAAGGGTAATATGTCTGAGCCAATTAAGCTCAAAGGTGCTGATGATAAACCATGGTTTACAACATGAATCCCGTAAGAAAAAGTATGCTTGACTATAAAAAGCATGACAAATTTTAATATAGTTAAGTCAGAAGTTAATCATCATATACTTATGTGACAAAAAAAAACAGAATACAAAAGATATGAAAATAAATTTACCAAAGACAAATACAAGAGACATGAAGGGAGATGTTAGATCTTGATTCGAAAAAAGTAATCCGAAACAATTCTTTAAATATTTCCTCGAAACAAAAAAAGGCTAAAAGTATCGCGCAGTCGCGATTTGAAAATTGATGATTTATACCCCACTTCAAAAACATGAATAATAAATGAGTTTGACAATGCCTGCATTTCGAGTAACGGAGAGCCCTATTTTGAAGAATTTAGACATGCAGATAAGCCACCGATGAAGTGTTAGCTGCCATACCAAAATCTGAAAAGGGGCAAAAGCTGTAGCAGCGAAAGATAACATTTTTCGAATGAGGTACTTTAGAGACTGTTCGCAATGAAACTTACTTCTGTGTATTTACTAATGTTTTCAATAATATATTTCAAGTCTGGGTTTTTTCCAGAGTCATGGACAAAAAAAAAAAGGGTTGTGTAGTACCAACTTTACAAAAAAGTGATATCAATGACCCAAATAATTATAGGGGCTGACATTAGTTAAGTTGTATGGGGTAAATTATCACATCGATACTTAACAAAGATGATGAAATGGGATCAGATAAGTATAATGTAATAACAGATGGCCCCAATTTGGTGTGGGATTCTGATGTTCTAAATAACCCAAATTAAATTGCCCCCAATTTTTGTTTCTGCAACATGAATAACAAAACCTTAAAAAAGTAAAAAAAAGAATATTTGCATGCCTTTATAGATATAAGAAAGCATTTCGATCTAAATGATAGAAGGTATTTTGTGGACTAAACTTATAATCGGGGATCGATGGAAACATCCTTAAAATCATTCAATTTCACTTTACCAAATGTTGAAATCTTGTATCAAATATAATGGATTTCTGTCTGAAATGATTACAGAAAACAGCATCGGTCTATTCCAAGGCGCGAAATATTGTCACCGATTATGTTACAGTTTTATCGTCAATGATTGTTGGAAATTGTTTTATAGAAGGAGCAACTGTCCCATCGTAGGAAATTGGTTTGATTTAACTTGTTTTTAATTATGTATGCAGATGATACAGTTCACTCCCCGCGGAAAGTTCGCCCCAAATCTCTGCAAGAAAGATTGATACGTTATATAAATATAATAACGATTGTTAAGTTGACTCTTAATATTGATAAGACAAAAATAATGATTTCAGAAACGGGGTAGACAGGGGAAAATGAATATGGACTTACAATAATGTTAACATTGATGTAGTCGACGAATTCAATTATCTTGGTATGTTTATTTAAATACAATGGTAAATTTAAGAAAACGCAAATTCATGTTGCAAAATCAAGGAAGAAAAGCTTATTTTTCCATATGTAGTAAGTTGAAAAATCAATGCATTTAATATTCGACTCAGGTTCTATTTTTGATACATATATAATAGATATACTGCGGATATGCAAGTGAAATTTGGCGACATCATAAAGCCTTCCTGAGGTAGAAAAGTGCCAACACTAATTTTGCAAAAATTGTTCTTGGCAGTAAATAAAACAACTTGTAATGATTTGTCTATTTAGAACTAGGAAGGTTGCCTTTGTCATTAACCAGAAAAAATTAAATTTTGAAGTATTGGATAAAAACTAAAAGGTACTTCCAACTGTATTTTAAAAGAATGTTTAGATTACTAGAATTGAAACTAATGATGAATGGTCAATTACATTAAAAATGAACTAGCAAAAATTGGATTTAGCATACCTCTGGAAGATAGATACGTTGACTGTTATACATTTAATATTATTGAAAATAGAATTAATTGGGTATATAGACAAGAGGTTATCAACAATATAGTAAATACATCACGAGGTATTACTGTATAAACATTTATATGATAATTTTGTTTACAATTTTATTTAAGAAAAGCCTACTGACACTGATATAAAAAATGTTAACCAACAATAAAATTTCGGCACACAATCTGAATATTGAAAAGGTTAGAAAACAAAAATATCCCACGAGAGAAATTAGATTGTGACATGTTGTGATTTAAATGAACTTGAAGATGAATATCACTTCTATTACAATGTCCATTTTTATGTTGATTTACGCCAAAAGTATATTAAGAAATATTATTACAGAAGACCAAGTTTTTTAAATTAGTTAAATTATTAAGCGTTAACAACGTTAAAGAATTACAAAATACTGGTAAATTTATTCATTTGCTATTAAGAAAAAGGTCAGAAAGCTTAAAAAGTTGAGACATTTGGCTGGAATTTTATTATCTATATATGAATCACCTCTCCATCTCATTTGTTATATCAATTGTATATTTTACATGATGTAATTTGTACTTATGGACCGTAAGGTCCACGGGAATAAAATGAATTGAATTGATGAATTGAATCATTCTAATGTCTATGTATAACATGTTTTTATTCTTTCTTTGGTATCAATAACTCAAAAATTAAAAGAATTCAAATGATCACATCATAATTATGCTTTTTTTATATGTTTGACACTCTTCTCTGATAATACCCAAATGTATCAAATAGCAATAAATATCTAAAAAAATAGAAATAAGAAAAATACATTATTTTATAAAGAAGGGGCTTTTGTCCCGGAGGGCTTTTATCCTAAGGGGCTTTTTTGTCCGGAGGGGTTTTGCCTAGGGGCTTATGTCCGGGGGGGCTTTTGTCCAGGGGGGCTTTTGTCCTACACTCGTGTACGACATATATATATGTGTGTATGTAATATATACTCCTAGGTATGATAGGTAAATTTTACTTCCATTTGCTTTTACATCTTCATTTTAAAAATGGAGGTGACAATAAAAAAAACCTATAGCATAGGTGTACGGGGTTTCCATAATTCAAATCACAATCCAATTAACGGATGTCCTAACCTGATTGACAGTAAGACAATAGCAAATACCCGATATAGTCCATCGAATAGCAAATTGCCCGCGGCCAGATAATTACAGGTGAGTTCGATGAATAGCGTTGTGTACAGGTAAACAACATCCTGGTCAAGGTATTACATAACCATCAAACCATAGGCACAGGTTTGTTCCTCTTTCTCCCACTTTTTCGAGATGAAAGGAATTATACAAACACTGGAGAACAATGGCACACCAATTATAGTCTGTTCTGATAAAGTACTGACTAACAGGTAGATTTTTTACCTGTAATTTTACAAATAGTCACAATTCTATTAACTGTGAATATACTGTACCTATTCTGCATTTTATTCCCATTTCAAATGTTTTCATATTTTATCACACCATCTTAAAATGTGAAATGTAATAAAACATTAATTGTTAAGAGATAATTAATTAAAATAAAACATTTTAATATATACAACATATGAAACATTAATGAGAGATTATTATTTAAAATTAAAACGTTTATATGTACAACATATGAAACTTAAAGCACTACACTTAAACATTAATGAGATATAATTAATTAATTTCAAAACATATATGTACAACATATGAAACTTAAAGCACTACACTTAAACATTAATGAGAGACAATCGATTCAAATTAAAACATTTATATATGTACAACATATGAAACTTAAAGTTAGGAATTTAATAATATAAATACGTAATTACCAACACATATCTCAATAAGTACTTATAAAAGATGTATATTTCTTTCTTTACCATGTATATCTGGTTTTAAAGGAATGCTATCAACCACTGTGTTACACTTATATGCAGATCTACGCAATGTACATGTACATTGTATGGCTGCCGATCGCGATATCTCGAAAAATTCTAATGTTGAAATCGGTCAGTTTTAATGCTGTAGAGTTTATATATTTAATTTCAGTCTTTTCATTCCATGGGCTGCTAAGTGAAGTCTCAAATTGAAGTGATATTATTTTTAAATAATTCGAATACATGTTAGATAGACTACATTTAGATTCGTGAACACAGATCGTAATAATGTAAATGCCGACCAGGACACATTGCGCACGGCTTCGAAAATCCTAAAATACTAAAAGTTTAGTTTAAAAATATGATAAAAAGTAACTATAAACTTACTCATTTGTATGCCATAAACCAACTTCCAAAATTTCTGACTAAAGAATTATCCAGAATACGTAATTTTGTGACTCTGAAAAAGGACGAAATTCGAGATCTCGCTAGCACTGTACGTAATGGCTGCCGTGCGCTTGGGGTAATCTACGAAAGCAAACTTTAATTTGGTCTTAATCACACATCGTAAGGTGTTTTACCAAGTAAGACTAAGAAAACAGTAATCGCTTATTAAAATTTCAGTACGATATTTGCGGAACTTGGAATTTAATTTGTAATTTCAAGTTGATATTTGCAATATTCTGTCAATGTTTATACATAATGGCGAATGTGTTTTTTCTCGTGTCGGTCGAAAATAGAGTATAAACGTCGTAAAATATATGAATACCATATGTTTATATCTAAATATTATTGTTACATATTTTTATTTACACCTTTTGAATTAAGATAAAAGCAACAATTCTCGGATTGCCGTACTATTTATTACTATAAAATGTAAACAAACATCGAAGCGGCTGTGTTCCCACCATGTTGATGTGTACAGATCTACGGAGTTGTACCTTTGAGCGCCCGGATGTACCTTTGTGTGACGTCATCGCCATCTTTTCTGAAATCAGTTTCCTTCAGTTGGCGGCTGTTGATACCGTTTAGCTCTGGGTCTGGCCATGGTTTGTCCTCCGGGTCCGGCTGCGAGTTGGATGTGGATGCGCGTAATCTCGTTGTTGGCCTGGATTTCCTAGAACACACGGATGATGCTGTAGATGTTTGGGTGGGAGTTTCCAACCTTCTTCTTGAGTTTGTTGTACCATCCTTCTACGTGGTTCGTCATTCGAGGGCCCTTGGTCTCAAAGTGGTTCCAGAGTGGTTGGTCGCGCTCTATCCACCGTGTAATGACGTAGTATATATCTATAATATCGGTGATTCTACCTGTATATCGATTAAAAATTGAAAGCGACCGCACGGTCTGAAAAAATAGTTTGTTTTGCTTAATATCTCGATTATTTGATCTTTTATATATCAAAAGTAAATTCTTTCTACCACATTCAGAGTTTTGTGTCAATCAAACTTGCGCAGAGCGGGGACCCCGGTTCAGTCCTACCTAGCCACGGGGGGGGGGGGGGGGGGGGGGGGCATCACACCTACCTCGTATGCTACTGCTCAGCTGAGCTGTCAATCACGGCCCGGTACAGATGTAGTAAATGACGACCAAAAGTATTTACTACTCCATCCATCATTAGGTTATAATTTGAAACAGTTTTGGACACTCGAGCAAAACGTGGAGCACAATATCAATATTGAGTTTTCCACGTAGATAGTTAAATTTACACTTAGTAATTGCCACTAGATGTCACATACATTTGTTTTTTTCTTGTGCTCAGTTTTAGTATAGAGTTGATGTCTATGTATTTTAGCATATCTAATTAAGTAATCGTTATACTCATTGTGCCTCACCATTGCAAAAATAACAAGAGGCCCAGAGGGCCTGTATCGCTCACCTGGTTTGTAATGCCTAGTAATGTTCTGAATACAGGTTCATTGTTTCTTTTCTGAAGGAATTTGAATATTTACCTCTAATTCCCCTATTGGGCCCCACTCTTTCTGTTCCAGGGGGTCAAAGCCAAAATTTATACAAATTCCATTAACCCCAAGGATGTTTCTGGGCCAAATTTGGTTAAAATTCAAGCAGAACTATATGACAAGTAGCGATTTATAGGATTTACCGCTATTTCCCATATTGGGCCTTGCCTCTCCTGCCCCCGGATGTCAGAGCCAAAATTAAAAAAAAAACTCTATTCCTCTTCCCCATGAATGTTTGTGGTCAAATTTGGTTTCAATCCATGCAGAACTCTAGGACAAGTAGCGATTTATCAGATTTACCTCTATTTCCCATATTGGGCCTCGCCCTCCTGCCCCCAGGGAAGTCAGAGCCAGAATTTATAAAAGTTCTGTTCCCATTCCCCCAAGGATGTTTCTGGCCAAATTTGGTTACAATCCATGCAGAACTCTAGGACAAGTAGCGATTTATAGGATTGACCTCTATTTCCTTTTTTGGGCCCCGCCCCTCCTGCCCCCGGGGGTTTAGAGCCAAAATTTATACAATTTCTGTTCCCCTTCTCCCAAGCATGTTTGTGGCCAAATTTGGTTACAATCCATGCAGAACTGTAGGACAAGTAGCGATTTATAGAATTTATACAAGTTCTGTTCCCCTTCTCCCAAGGATGTTTCTGGCCAAATTTGGTTACAATTCATGCAGAACTCTATGACTAGTAGCGATTTAAAGGAAATGATGACGGACGGACGACGGACGCCGCGCCATGACATAAGCTCACCGGACCAGGTGAGCTAAAAATATGTTACAAATCTGTTTACGAGGCGTTTCCAACAATACTTTCATATTGGTGGTACGAATTCGTTGGTAAAAAGGCCGGTATAAAAGAATCAATGTTGAACTTCTTCAGTATATTAAAATAAATACATCTCACAGATTCTGGAATAATTCATAATGAGGAAAAACGGTATAAAGCTAGTATATTAATAATCCGAAATAAAAGGCCAAAATAAATTCAAAGTAAAATCAAAATCATTTCTATGGAATATATATTCAGCCACTAGAGGGCCTTCTTCAGTCCGAAATAATTCATTTGAAGATTTGAATAATCTACGAATATGAACTGATATAATCTTACAATAATTATAAGCAACGCTTTCCACACATATTTGAAACTTCCCAGGCACAACATCCGGAGGAAGTAAATATAGAACTAACGTGAGTTACAATGTACACCAGTAACTTATATAAGTGATAATTTGGCAAATGGCATTAAAAGGCTTTCCTATGACCGTTCATCTGTAAGGTATAGTATCTGTGTGTGTACCGAAATCAGTTATGTACCAGACTACACCGGAGTGACGCTGTACATGAACCGTACGTACATATATATAGGCCATGGGCTAGGAGGGTCCCACATGCACCCCCCCCCCAAACCTCCGAACCAATATTTTTCTGAACCCTTATGCCCTACTGATCACAAATCAAAATGTTAACATTGCATAAGTTGGGATGAACTTCCGGTTATGACGTCATCAAGATGGCCGCCATCTCGAATTTCACTAAAAATTGAAAAATAGTCATAACATTAACATTTTTCAACCGAAGTAGACAAATGAGGCATCAAAATGACCACAATTGAACAATGAAATATATCTCGTCCAAAAAATCCAATATATGTAGTGATTTCTACGCAGGAAATGAAAAAATAGGATTTTAAGCTCAAAAATGGTGATTTTTCAGCAAATTTTTCATATTTTGCTTGACGCAGCAAAAATGTTTCCCAACAGCAAACTATTATTTCTAATAAGTTTTTTAACCACATATCAATAAGTTTAAACAACAACAACAACAAAAACAAATATTAACATTGTACAGGTTCCGGTTATGACGCCATCAAGATGGCCGCCATCTCGAATTTCACTAAAAAATGAAGAAAAGTCATAACACTGATATTTTTCAACTAAAGTAGACAAATGTGGTATCAAAATGACCACAATAGAACGAAAAATACATATCAGGTCCAAATAATCCAATATTTGTAGTGATTTGTACGGAAGACATGAAAAAATAAGCTTTTAAGCTCAAAAATGGTGATTTTTCGGCAAATTTTTCATGCTTGGCTTGACGCAGCAAAAATGTTTCCCAACAACAAATTATTACTCGTAATCAGTTATTTAAACTCCCTTCAATCAGAAAAAACAAAAACAAATACAAAAATATATAGAAATGCAAAAAAAGAA
The DNA here is from genome assembly GCA_004382745.1 of Argopecten irradians irradians. Classification (NCBI taxonomy): domain Eukaryota; kingdom Metazoa; phylum Mollusca; class Bivalvia; order Pectinida; family Pectinidae; genus Argopecten; species Argopecten irradians. The sequence goes on from SAYR01000628.1 coordinate 586,410, forward strand.
TTATTGTTATACTCCAATTTTGTAGATAAGCAGCGTCTCAAAAATAATTATTACAGCACAACACCTACTGATAGCGTAACGAATGTAACCCAAGCTAAGCCTGTGTTTCGGTTAATATCATTAACAGTTCCCAAAGCGTTTGTGTCTTTGAAAATGAGCAGATTCATTGTTTATTTCCTATGCATAGCTTAAGCAAAATGTCAGATGGTTACTACAATGTCACTAATATGTCTTTGACTGGTTCTCAATGATAACCATTATCATTGTGCGTGCTTTCTCGCCTCACTGCACTATCCATTGAAGAGACTCGGCATATCTGGTAGCTGGTACATGCAGTCCGAATCAGAGTACTCGAGATATCAGTATCCAATTCCTCGAAAGCCAGAGCGTCTTTTATGACCCATCCATGGCCAGAGTTCATATCAGGAACAACAGGTTCAGGGATGTGGGATCTCTTTCAGATTCTAACATATCGTACGTATATGCTGTTTCAGACTTCTCCGACATAATGGAAATTACACGAGATGCACATTCTTCCAATGGTGGAATTGGTTCTCCTTAGCACATAGCTCCATAATTCGTATGAAGTATTATTCACCAATCTTGTGGACCCTCGTGCAACCATAAATGGCAAAGTTGATATCATCGAGGTCATTAACGAGGGCATAAATTTTAAATAATTTTCATTGCTCTGACTTTTCCTACTCCCTTGAATGTGCTGGTTGTGTCACATCTGGTGTATGCGCAAAGAGACCATTGAAGACTCTCCCGTAAAAAGTTCTCTAAAGTGCTTTCCAGACTTGGCAAAGAGTGAAACGTCACTGCAGACCCCATTCATGACCTCAAAGAATCCACCTGTGTCATCTATGGTCACTGAGGTTCACAATAATGAGGAATTGTGCTTCATACGAATTAAGGAGAACCAACTCAACCCTCCGCAGAATGTTGATCTGGTGTCTTTTCCATCATGACGGGGAAGTCTGGAACATCTATACGATATGTGAATCTAGGTGAAACTAGGTTGGAAACAGGAAGAACTCCCACATCCCTGAATCCGATGTTTCTGATGTTAACTCTGACCATGGACAGTTGACAAGTTAGAACCACGATGGTAACCCGGTAATGTAATGTCACATCAGGTCACCGAGGTCGAAGACGACACTCTGGCGAGAAAGCACGCACTACGAAAATGATTAGCATTAAGAAATATGTGACACTGTAGTTACCATATTACATTTCCTTGCGTTATACACAGGAATTAAACAATGGATGTGCTCATTCTAAAAGACACAACATGTTTCGAAAAGTGTCATAGTATTTACGGAACTTTAATTTGATACCCTAAAGCTATTAGTTAGCGTTTTGCTGTAATAATTCAGTTTGAGAGGCCACTAGTCTACAAAATTTTGAACATGAAAATTGATTATTTTGAAGTCCCACTTAGATATTCAGCCAACTTAAAATTCAAATTTGTTCAGATATCAATCGCCAATAGCCAATGTTATATTCAGGAAATTCCAAGACACCAGGAAAATGTAGTGCCAGCGGTTTGGAAAAAATAACAATCATGCCGCTTACGGTGATGTTTTGTAATCCAAATGATGGTATAACAATTCTCTTTTGCATTTCTATATACATTTGTAATTTTGTTGTTGTTGTTTTAACCGATTGATAAAAGGTCAAATAACTGATTGTGAATAATAATTTGTTGTTGGGAAACAATTTTGCTGCGTCAAGCCAAATATGAAAAAATGCTGAAAAATTAGCATTTTTGAGCTTCAAATATTTTTTTTTTTTTCATTTCCTGTGTTCAAATCACTACATATATTGGATTATTTTGATACCTCATTTGTCTACTTCAGTTGAATCAAAGTGCCAAGGCCACTCATAGATGCTGTGAATGAAGGACAAAGGAATAAAGAAATTGGTTTTTCATTTAAATATAGAATTAAGTAAACTATACATACGTGTGCAGTGTTGAATTTCGGAGTTTAATAAAAAATATTTACGATATACCGTATTTATTTTATGATATTTGAAGTTTTTCAAGAACAATAAGTTGAATAACTTATTATTCTGAAATAACTGTAATAAATTTCATTTCTAAATTATTTTTGAAATAACGATTACCGTTTAGAATCTGAGTATCATTTTTTATAATTCTTTATTAATTGCTAAATTATCAATTTCATCAATGTCTCTTCAAAGACAAAAAATAATAAGTAAACATTTTCGTATCTTTATATCCACTTAACATTGAAGAATATTTTCTGAAAAATATAACATTAGAAATATTACCATTTCCGGATATGTTTTGGTTTCCTTTTTAGAAAACTAACATTGCTTTGACGACTTTTGACTAATAAATTATGGCCAAATACTTCTGTCAAATAAAAGGTACATTATTTCATTACGTACATCACTCGGATTTCTTTTAAATTCACAAGAACGCTAGCCGTTAACATCAAGAAAACTTCATGTAATGTATCGGACTTTAGCAAGTCTTCGTAAGCCTAACGTTAACAGCACAGCTGCAGTAGAAACTGGTTGGCGAAATATTATCGTGCAGAACATTTTAATCGTGAGTTTTGCTTTGCCGACTTTTGACTTATAATAAAACATGGACATATAGTTTTGCCAAGTAAAAGGTACATTATTTGGTTACTTATAACATTCAAATTTCTTTTGAATTCATAAGAACGCTATCATCAAGAAAACTTCCTGCAATACATCGGACTTTAGCAAGTCTTCATAAGGCTACCGTACATTACACGGCAATATAAGTTCATTTGTCACTTTATGTTGCTCGTACATAAATAGATCTATATTATCATTATATATTTTATAAGTTTATGCTGATAGATTTGGTACTTTTTCCCTTTCAATATACTTTATACGCAGTTGTCTATAAACAAAAGACAGAACTCCCAGTGACATATCAAGGGAGGAAGCACGTACGCAAAACTATTAACTTTCACTGCGCAATAATATCTCGATATAGTTCGTCAATACAACCAACACAAAAAACTTTATAAGCGTTATAAGAACTTTCTTTTGCAGTTACCTTCCTAACATTTGATTACAATAATCGATTATTAGCATGAATTACGTAAAATTTAAATAAACATACACAATCCAAAATCCACCGAAAGTCTGTCGAGGAGGAAGACAGCGACGGCGGCGTTGTTCGTGATTTTCGGGAGACCAGTGTTCTCGGAGTAATACAAATATCATAGAGTCCCAACTGAACACTTAAAACACTCCATCCATGGTGTATACGTATGTACAAATTCTATGTCCGTTGTTTTGAATATTGGGGTTTTATTTTTTCATACCATCAAGTATTACGTGAAATGAACAAAACAACTTTTAATTTTCATCGCGGAGTGGTTTCATTGTTTTGATGTGCACAGGCTCTCCGAGCGTACCTAAGAATGCTGTTTCACAGCATCAAAAATGTCAATGTTATGACTATTTTTCATTTTCCAGTGAAATTCGAGATGGTGGCCATCTTGATGACGTCATAACCAGAACTTATAGGATGTTAACATTGGTTTTTGTTGTTTTTGTTGCTTAAACCAAGGACGTATATATCTCACTTATAAATCCTTGCTTAAACTGATTGACAAGTGGTCAAAAAACTTATTGGAAAGAATAGTTTGCTGTTGGGAAACATTTTTGCTGCGTCAAGCAAAATATGAAAAATATGCTGAAAAATCACCATTTTTGAGCTTAAAATCCGATTTTTTCATTTCCTGCGCAGAAATCACTACATATATTGGATTGTTTGGTCCTGATATGTAATCGTTGTTCTATTGTGGTCATTTCGATACCTCATTTGTCTACTTCGGTTGCAAAAGGTTAATGTTATGACTATTTTTCAATTTTTAGTGAAATTCGAGATGGCGGCCATCTTGATGACGTCGTAACCGGAAGTTCATCCCAACTTATGCAATGTTAACATTTTGATTTGTGATCAGTGGGTCATAAGGGTTCAGAAAAATATTGGTTCGGAGGTTTGGGGGGGGGTGCATGTGGGACCCTCCTAGCCCATGGCCTAATACTGTTGTAGCAGAAAATATATCACCTTCTGACTGACTTTTCCGTCAGAAGGTGATATCTTTTACCCTACAACAGTAACTAACGTACGTACTGATTGATTGATTGATGGGGGTTAACGTCCTTGTTCCAGTTATAACCGAGCCTAGGACACTAAGTGTGGAGGGGGTTTAATGGGGATATTAAGGGAGGCAATTTCGCACTTTACTGTATATAATAAAGGTTCTAAATTGTTTGGGCCAGAAACGCTAACACTGTGCCTTACACTAATAAAATAAATAAAAACAATTATAATAATAATAAATATATAGATAAATAACCTTGTTATTTTGGACTGTCACAGAATTGTCTATTACCCTACCTAAGCTATATTAACCTAACAAAACCTACATTTAACGTGCATGGCGTGACTGACCGTACACCGGACCCCGGATTAATGTCCCTTCCATTATCCTAGAGATTTTCTTTTCTTCTCACTTTAATAACTTTGGTCTCAATTCACTTGTTTAATCTCTGGCTAGTCTGATGATGTGGTGCTTGTAACCTTTTAAAGTATACGAGTGTATATAGCAAGTCAGCATTTTATTTCAGGAATCTACCTGGCGTTGTGTGTAATAATGCGCTTGATGTGACCGAGGCCTGTCTAAGGTATTTTGTCATACGGGTAAGTGAAACTAAATCAGGAATTTTATTGTCTGTTAGACTATGCAAAAGAAAAAAAAAGAAATCAAAATGTATTTAATTTTAAAATTTCCAGGTAAAACAAGAGGTGAAAGAGGCCTTAACGGTCACCTGAGTGCTTATACAGAAAGAGCATTGCAAAGTCTGTTCAAATCTGTAAAAAAATTTATGAATTAAAAGAAACTTTAAATTTGAACCTTCATATCAGATTTTTTTCTCTTTTTTGTTTGTTTTCCTTTTTGATAGTTACTGTATTATGTAATGGTAAAATTTAGAAGCAAAAAAATGTTACCTATCCTAATGCTAAAAATTCTAATTTTCTTTGTGAACGTCAAACAAAACCAAAATTAGATTTCACCTATATCAAGAATACACATTTGACCTAAACAATGTTTCCCTCCATAAACTATATGCTCGATCCCCTCCCCAGGGGGCAACACTAACCCTGGGGTCATATATAATTGACAATTTTTGTAAAGGATAATACATGTATGACCTTTTTATCTGTAAAGAGTATTTGTTTATACCGTTTCTTGAAATTTGGAAGATTTTTGAAGTTTAAACGGTTAATGTAAAACATATTTCGCCCCTTTTGGTCCCGCCCCTCAGACCCCTGGGTGTCAATCAGGGATTTGTGATGATAACTTTGAATAATTCTCAAAAATGTGTTTTTCCCATAGAAAACTATAGTTAACTTGACCCCATCCCCAGGCGGAAATGTGAGACCCCAGGGTCATACTCCATCCCCAGGAGGAAATGTGAGACCCCAGGGTCATATAACTCGCAATTTTTGTAAAGCACCTTAGATATTTCCATCTATGAAGAGTATTTGATTCTACCATTACCGGTATTTCAGAAGAAGATTGTTGAAGTTTTAGCCTATTTGACCCCTTTTGGCCCTACCCCTCAGGCCCCTAGGGGGCAGGGACCATATCAATTCACAATTTTGATTGACCTTTGGCCATGGAATGTTTCTGTAAAATTGAATTGAATTTGGCTCAGTGTCTCTGGAGAAGCAGAATATGTAAATCGTTTATCGTTGCAAGACGGACGAAGCATGACGCAAACCGTATGACGACGGACAAAAAGCGATTAGAATAGGTAAAAATGTACAATTTTGCATTATCCCTTCCTCATACATGCATTCAATACCTGACCTTAGTTAAATCAAGTTTAGACTTAGCATATGATAACTTAAATAAGTAAGGTTGAGGAAATAAAAGTTTGATATATAGGTATAAACAAGGACATAGTCATTCAGATCCCCCGCCAATGGAGATATCAAAGCTGAAGTAAGTTTGATTGTGGAGACTTATGTGTATGAAAAAACAGGAAAAAGGAAGTTGAGCTAAAGAAAGATGGAGTATAATTCAAGTAGAGCGGGGCTGCAATTGTTGAATCAGGTATACAGCCTTGACATTTATATTAGACTTTATACACAAAGATGGGTGGAGTTTTGCAAAGTAACATTTACCATTTACCATGATATTTTCAGCAATGTTTTCATGGTAACGGAAAAAGTGCAAAAAATGAAAACCTAAAAATAGCAAAAGGTACTACTAGACCCAACTTCGCTAGCCAAGGGTATTAGTCCGATTCTCTTTCTATTACCCTTGGCTTATCTGTCTTCAGAACGGGTGGTCCCGCACTGCGCCACCTGCTGGATCACCGCAGTTGCGCCCCTTCCATTTACGTAATAAGCAACCAATTAAAAAGCTCGTATCATTGTTGTATGGTTGAAAAAATGGCAGCGCCCTATGAAACACGCGTGTTGTTTGCGACAGATTCAAAATACCAAAGATGAACATGTGTGTGAGTCATTTGTTTATTAGTGAGTTCGGACACCAGTTTTTGCGTTTCATGCAGAAGTTCTGCAGTGTCCAATTTTGTAACGAGATCATAGTATATCTTTTAATTGTTTTGATTTGTGAAACATAAACCATGCACGTACTTTCCAATCTGTTTGGAGAGCAACGTCTCCAAGACGTTCATTTAGCTGGTATAAAACATCTTAATTGATTAAATAGATAATAATATAACTTCGCTAGGAGATGATGTTGACAGGCATGACATGCCTGATGCCTCATTGTACAAATGTAGGTCACTATATATACTTTCACAACGGAGATGACGTCGTTGTGATATATTTCGATTAAAAGGACGAACTCCAAAGATGCAGAATATTTTTCCAAATATGAATTTATTAAATGTAACTTCCTAGAAGTCGGTAGGCGATTCCCGGAGTATCCGAAAATCGACCCGTGTCGTCCGAGCTCTAGACCCTAACTAACTCATCACAAAGCATAACACATATGATTATATAACAATATCAAAAACACGGAAGATAAACAGATCTAGATGGCATTTAGAATTCAAGTGTCAGTGGTCTTACAGGTGAATTAATTATCCAATGTCCTGGGGGATACGTGTCACACCTGGTTGGACCGGTCTCCTTAATACTTCTCGGTTAACACCACACAATAAATAGATATAATTACTACTCAGAATTAAGTCAACAACAATAAATCAAAGAGTTAAGAATAGCAATATAGAAAGTAAATGAATTTATCATAGAATTTCAGTACAATATTATTATACAATATTAAAATGATTTAGCAAAATTTGGTAATCAAAAGTCTCGAATGATATAATAAACCGAATGTACACAAATGTTCTAATAAGCACTTTTTCCTTATGAAAATACTACCGCTTCAGTTCAGTTTTGTTGACAAATCAAAGCTGCGTTTTCATTGGTCGCCTGAACCTAGCCGCATCCAATCACAATTTGAAAGCAAAAACACCTGTTCTGAAGTGAGATATGCCAAGGGTAATAGAAAAAGAATCGGACTAATACCCTTGGCTAGCGAAGTTGTACTAGACCATAAAAAGAATGTGTCTATGAAGTTTCGTGGAAATATCTCTGCTGGTTTTAGAGTTATGCTCCGGAAATGAACCTGGTACAAAAATATGATATTTTCAGCAATGTTTCTATGGTTACAGAAAAAAGCACAAAAAGTGAAAACCTTGAAATAGCAAAAGGCACAACTAGACCATAAGAACAATGTGTCTATGAAGTTTCATGGAAATATCTCTGCTGGTTTTAGAGTTGTGCTCCGGAAACGATTCTTACACAAAAATCTGCCATTTTCATCAACGTTTCCATGGTTACTGAAAAAAGTACAAAAAGTGAAAACCTTAAAATAGCAAAAGGCACTACTAGACCATAAGACTAATGTGCCTATGGAGTTCCGTCCATATATCTCAACCAGTTTTCCAGTTATGCTGCGGAAACGAACCTGGTACAAAAATATGATATTTTCAGCAATGTTTCCATGGTTACGGAAAAAGTGCAGAAAGTGAAAACCTAAAAATAGCAAAAGGCACTATTAGACCATAAGAACAATGAGTCTATGACGTTTCATGGAAATATCTCAGCTGGTTTTAGAGTTGTGCTCCGGAAACGATTCTTACATAAAAATCTGCCATTTTCAACAATGTTTCCATGGTTACAGAAAAAAGTGCAAAAAGTTAAAACCTTAAAATAGCAAAAGGCACTACTAGACCATAAGACCAATGTGTCTATGAAGTTTCGTGGAAATATCTGTTCTGGTTTTAGAGTTATGCTCCGGAAACGAACCTGGTACAAAAATATGATATTTTCAGCAATGTTTCCATGGTTACGGGAAAATGCAAAAAATGAAAACCTAAAAAATAGCAAAAGGCACTACTAGACCATAAGACCAATGTGTGTATGAAGTTCCGTGGAAATTTATCTACTGGTTTTAGAGTTATGCTCCGGAAACCGTTCGTACGGACGGACGGACGGAACCCATTTGTATATCCCCCGCCAACTTCGTTGGGCGGGAGTAATAACAAACTGAATAAAACATGGTAATATCTATTCATGTCAGATGGGAATTCACATTCAATACCAATACTGTATAATTAATTTTGACAGGTATTATAGACAACACAGCGTTATATGTACACAATATGAACATCATCAGAGTTCCGTGTTTGATTGCTCAACGCTACGTACGGTGACTTACAAGTGCAGTGTAGAGTTGTACAACCAACCATGGGTCTCCGATGATTCAATTGCTCCCTCATGATACATAAACCCAACAGATAAAATCAATTGTGACCGCACTTTGCAAAAGAATGAGACAAATTCTATGTACACTGTCCAATAAATACCTCGAGATTCCACACTGCGAGAAATAGCCCACAGACTGGTGATATGGTGTAGTTAACAGGTTATCTGGTACTTGTAGATGAATTCCTGCACTAATACGGGGGTTTTGAGATCACAAAACGATGAGGGTAAAGTACTATTACCGTCGATTATTCCCAAAATTTGGCAATTATGACGCCGTCATTTGACGTGGTTTTTGTGACGTCAAAACATCCGGAAGGTGGGACTAATTGACGGTAAATAGTACTTTACTCAAATATCTCGAAACCTCCTGTATTAACAAACTACAGCATAATATAATTCTAACATAGTTTTTACTTACAATTATTTGAACCAGATAATTGATCCATAGAGGCAGAATGTAATATATCTACAATAACCAGATTGTATACTATATTTGATTTACTTAATTAGGACAGCCATAAAGGGACATAACCACACTTGACTTATATAAAATCATCATAGCATACATTCATTTGATTTAGTATAAAGTCATTCTATGGCACATTATCAGTCAACTCTAGGTAATTGTAAAGTTGTCAGCATTAAAACAGGATATTTAGACTGTAAACAAACTGCATACCTCATCTTCTGGTAGTGGATTCAGAGACTGATACAATGGGAGGTAACTGGTACATTACTAGGTATGCATCAATTGAATGATTAGCAGTTAGCTGCTCGGCATTTGGAACGACAGAGTCAGCGTTTAATTCATGTATGTGTTATATATTACGTACAGGAATACATATTATGCTCGCCCAACACACTTTCCCTCTCAGATCGAGCTTATATAATATAAAACCAAGCCCGACACCCAACCTGAAAACCGCTTGTGGGTGACAGGAGGTGTACCAGCCCAATGCTTAAGGTTTTTTTTTTTTTTTTTTTGAAAGTAAACCCTTTATTTCAGCTTGATTATAGTGTAAACAGACTATACCTTATACAGATAAACTTAATTATGTGTTGCCTGTTGGCTAAGTATCAAGGACGGACAATTGCAATCGAGATCGGAACTCTTGACCCAAATAAACGGCGATGTAAGGTATCAACTTTTTTTTTTTTTCAAAACCTTTTTTTTATTCAATAGTACATGTTGAATATAATACAATGTCCCTTCCACCGAAGGCCTCTCTTACAAATTTCCATACTTCTACATATTTTACTCTCTCTCTCACCCATCCAATATAGTACTTTATACTTATTTATATAATGTATAAATATAATTCTTGAAAAGACTTTTCTTATTTTAAGTTTTAAATTTTGTGTTTAATTGACCACTTAAGCATTATTTTACAGTGCGGTCTACAATATCTGCATATATATTGAATTATCAAAAAAGGAAATGTTAATATATAAAGTTAGAGTTTTGATATTACAGTAGATAAGATATTTG
>SAYR01000628.1:601311-618336 GCA_004382745.1 Argopecten irradians irradians
ATTAAACCTGTGCGTTAATTACAATGTAACACAAATGAATAACTGTCACATCAAACTAACTCTGGTGGCGGTAATACAATGTAACACAATGAATAACTTGCACATCAATAACCTGTAATACAATGTAACACAATGAATAACTGTCACATCAATTAACCTGTAATACAATGTAAGCACAAATGAATTACTGTCACATTAATTAACCTGTAATACAATGTAACACAATGAAATAACTGTCACATCAATTTAACCTGTAATAACAATGTAAACACAATGAATAACTGTTACATCAATTAACCTGTAATACAATGTAACACAATGAAATAACTGTCCACATCAAATTACCTGTAATACAATGTAACACAATGAATAACTGTCACATTAATTAACTCTGTTAATACAAATGTAACACAATGAATAACTGTCTAATTAAATCGTAAATACAATGTAACACAATGAATAACTGTCACATTAATTAACCTGTAAGTACAATGTAACACAATGAATAACTGTCACATTAATTAACCTGTAATACAATGTAACACAATGAATAACTGTCAACATCAATTAACCTGTTATACAATGTAACACAATGAATAACTGTCACATCAAATTAACCTGTAAATACAATGTAACACAATGAATAAACTGTCACATGAATTAACACTGTAATACAATGTAACACAATGAATAACTATCACATTATTAACTGTAACGGTAATACAATGTAACAGCATGAATAATGTCACATCAATTAACCGGTTAATACAATGTAACACAATGAATAACTGTCACATTAATTAACCTGTACGGTAAAATACAATGTTAACACAATGAATAACTGTCAGCATTAATTAACCTGTTACGGTAATAGCAATGTAACACAATGAATAACTGTCACATCAATTAACCTGTAATACAATGTAACACAATGAATAACTGTCACAGTTAATTAACCTGTAGGGTAATACAATGTAACACAATTAATAACTGTCACATTAATTAACCTGGTAATACAATGTAACACAATGAATAACTGTCACAATTAATTAACCTGTACGGTAATACAAATGTAACAGCAATGAATAACTAGTCACATTAATTAACCTGTAATAACAATGTAACACAATGAAATAACTTGTCACAATTAATTTAACCTGTAATACAATGTTAAACAATGAATAACTGGTCACATTAATTAACTGTACGGTAATACAAATGTAATGCAATGAATAACTATCACATCAAATTAACCTGTAATACAATGTAACACCAATGAATAACCTGTCACATCAATTTACCTGGAATACAATGTAACACAAATGAATAACTGTCCACATCAATTAACCTGTACGGTAATACAATGTAACAACAAATGAATAACTGTTCCATTAATTAAATATGTACGGTAATAACAATGTAAACACAATGAAAATAACTTAGTCACATCAATTAACCTGTACGGTAATACAATGTAACACAATGAATAACTGTCACATTAATTAACGCTGTAAATACAATGTAACACAATGAATAACTGTCACATCAATTAACCTGTGCGGTAATACAATGTAAACACAATGAATACTGTCACATTAATTACCTGTGGCGGGTAATAACAATGTAAACACAATGAATAACTATCACATCAAATTAACCTGTTAATACAATGTAAAACACATGAAATAACTGTCAACATTAATTAACCAGTAATACAAATGTAACACAATGAATAACTGGTCACATTATTAACCTGTAATACAATGTAACACAATGAATAACTGTCACATTAATTAATCTGTACGGTAATACATATGTACACAATGAATAACTGTTCACATCAAATTAACCTGTAATACAATGTAAACACAATGAATAACTGTCACATTAATTAATCTGTACGGTAATACAAATGTAAACACAAATGAATAACTTGTCACATCAATTAACCTGTAATACAACTGTATTAACACAAAATGATACTGTCACATTAATTTAACCTGTAATACAATGTAACACAATGAAATAACTGTCACATCAATTAACCCTGTAATACAATGTAACACAATGAATAACTGTCGCACATCAATTAACCTGTAATACAATGTAACACATGAAGTAACTGATCACAATCAATTAACCTGTACGGTAATACAATTGTAACACAAATGAATAACTTGTCACAATTAATTACCTGAATACAATGTAACAACATGAATAAACTGTCACATTAATTAACCCTGTAATACAATGTTAACACAATGAATAATCTGTCAAACATGCAATTAACACCTGGTAAATACAATGTAACACATGTGTATAACTGTCACTTAATTAACACTGTACGGTAATACAAATGTAAGCACAATGAAGTAACTGTCACATCAATAAACCTGTATAACAATGTAATACAATGAATAACTGTCACATTAATTAACGCTGTAGGGTAATACAATGTAAACACAATGAATAACTGTCACACTTAAATTTAACCTGTAATACAATGGTAACAGCAATGATAACTTTGTCCAACATTAATTAACGCTGTAATTAGCATGTAAACACATGAATAACTGTCAGATGCAAAATTAACATAAGTGTTAATACAAGTAAACACAAATGAATTACTGCTAAACATTAATAACCTGTATGGTAAAGCAATGTAACAACAATGAATAACTGTCACATTAATTAAGCCTGTAATTACAATGTAAGCAACAATGAATAACTGTCACATCAAATTAACCTGTATACAATGGTAACACATGAATAACTGGTTCACATTAATTTAACCTGTAATAACAATGTAACACAATGAATAACTATCCAGCATCAAATTAACCTGGTTAATACAATGGTAACACAATGGGAAAATAACTGGGTCACATTAATTAAACAATGTACGGGTAATACAATGTAACAAACAATGAATAACTTCACATCAATTAACCTGTAAATACAAATGGCTAACACAATAAATAACTGTCACATTATTAACCTGTAATACAATGTTAACACAATGAATAACTGTCACATTAATTAAACATGTATACAATGTAATCACAATGAATAACTGTCCATCATTAATTAACCTGTAATACAAATGTAACACAATGAATAACCTGTCACATTAATTAACGCTGTACGGTTAATACAATGTAATCACAATGAATAACTTCACATCAAAATTAACGCTGTAATACAATGTAACACATATGAATAAACTGTCACAATCAATTAAGCCTGTAATACAATGTAAGCACAATGAATAAATTGTCAGCATCAATTAACCTGTAATAACAATGTAACACAAAATGAATAACTGGTCACATTAATTAACCTGTACGGGGTAATAACAATGTTAACACAATGAATAACTGTCACTTAATTAACTCACTGGTTATATACAATGTAAGCGACAATGAATAACTGTCAACATTAATGTAACCTGTACTGGTAATACAATGTAACACAATGGAATAACTGTCACATCAAATTAACCTGTAATACAAATGTACACACAAATGAATAACTGTCACAATCAATTAACCTGTAATACAATGTAACACACATGAATAACTGTCACATCAATTAACCTGTAATACAATGTAAACAACAATGAATAAGTGTCCACATTTATTAAATCTGTACGGTAATACAATGTAACACAATGAATAACTGCAACATCAATTAACCTGTAATAACAAATGTAACACAATGAAAATCAACATGTCAACCAATTAATAACATGTAATACAATGGTAACCAATGATAAACTGTCAACATTAATTAACTCTGTATTACAATGTAACAGCAATAGAATAAACTGTCACATTAATTAACCTGTACGGTAATACATATGTAACACAATGAATAACTGTCACATTAATTAACATGTAATACAATGTAAACAATGATAACTGTCACATTAAGATAAATCAGCCTTTGTGAAATGTGATAACGAGGTATATCGATAAATCAGCCTTTGTGAAATGTGATAACGAGGTATATCGATAAATCAGCCTTTGTGAAATGTGATAACGAGGTATATCGATAAATCAGCCTTTGTGAAATGTGATAACGAGGTATAGTGTAAAATCAGATTTTGTGAAATGTGATAAGGAGGTATATCCATAAATCGGACTTTGTGAAATGTGATAACACGGTATATCCATAAATCAGACTTTGTGAAATGCGATAACGAGGTATATCCATAAATCGGACTTTGTGAAATGTGATAACAAGGTATGTAGTTAAATCATTTACAAACAAATGTTGATTTCCTGGCCCTGGGGCCTCGCATTTTCTTTTGGGAGAGGTCAAGTTGACTTTAGTTTATGTGTAGGAGAAACAACGAGAACTGTAGATTAGTCAGTTCTAGGCCCAGAGGGAGGGTGTAAAATTTACATTTGATATATATCACAGTGTCTGTGATTAGTTGAAACACATCACATGGCCGGATACATCATATTTCACTTGAAAGAAATGAAATATCGTATCCCTATGGAATTTACCCTCAGATGTATATATCCCTCTGGCTAGTCCTCAGAAAATATTACACCTTTTAGGTAAATAAACTTTCATATCACTGCAACTGGGGCCATGAATGTATAGTTTTACAGAGGAATGTAACTTTTAGCCGTTGTTCGTCCAATTGCAATAGGATAGAGTTTGTAGTTGGATTTTGAAATTCTACTATAATTCTAATATCTTAATCGGCCTAATTAGGTCAAAAAGTCACTTGAATTTGAACTTTGGTTACTGTTAATTTTAGACTCCTGGCTCCGATTTCTCGAAACAAAAGTTCAGACTTAAGTCAAAACTTAAGTTTTTTACCTTATATAACTTATATGAATATTTTTGACTTAAGTCAGATTTTTACTTAAGTTTGTTTCGAGAAATGGGGGCCTGTGCCTTTTTTGTGTATTTGATTGTGTGTCTGTTTAGATTGTGTTTAATGTTGTTTGTTTCAGAGGGCAACCTGCACAACCCAGCTTTGTTCCATGGTATCGATCCACCAATATGGAAGATGGCCGAGGAGTACCTAGAACTGGTCGACTTATATCCCTGTCCATTGTCATTTGTCAGAGGACACTTGTTCAAATTGTTTCATCATGGGTAAGTCACATCACTTGTGTGGTAATGTTTGGTGACACATCATGGGTAAGTCACATCACTTGTGTGGTAATGTTTGGTGACACATCATGGGTAAGTCACATCACTTGTGTGGTAATGTTTGGTGACACATCATGGGTAAGTCACATCACTTATGTGGTAATGTTTGGTGACACATCATGGGTAAGTCACATCACTTGTGTGGTAATGTTTGGTGACACATCATGGGTAAGTCACTTCACTTGTGTGGTAAAGCTTGGTGACACATCGTGGGTAAGTCACATCACTTGTGTGGTAATGTTTGGTGACACATCATGGGTAAGTCACATCACTTGTGTGGTAATGTTTGGTGATACATCGATCTGATGACATTTGATAAGAAGTTTTTTGCTGTGCATATATCATTATGGGACTTATCGGTTGACAAGATGGTCAAGGTCGCAATCTTGGATTTAAATTGTAAGACATATATCATCATTTGGTGAGAGCAATCCCTTTGGGATGTCTTGTTTATGTGTACATAACACTGACAGCATTTGTTAATGTATGTATACCCTGTGTTCTGGACCTGTAAAGTTATGCCATTATGCCATGGTTCAGCATCTGTTGGTCCATTCACATTGCCTTTAGATTGTTACTAGCTACAAAGTACTGCATGAATTTACTAATATCCTCAGGGGAAGGAGAAAAGATTTTGCATTAACAATGACTCTGAGCTGCTGTAGACAAAGGGTCTAAGGGAATAAAGGTCTTTACATTGCTACAGGTCAGAACGGTAAAAGATAAACACTTTGTATTTCAGTCTGGTGATCCACTCTGACATCAGATGTATGGTTGGTACAGGAAAGTCCCTGGATAGTCTTAAACTGGCTGTGCTTAAGATGAAAGAGAGGTGCTTGGTAAGAATAATACACAAATGATCCAATTCTATAGAATTTAAAATTGAATTAAAATGGATTACAATTAAAATTATTATGTGCAAATCAGAAAAAGTGAGACAAAAAATTATTGTCTTCACTGTTATTAACGTCCTTCTCATAAAAGTGCCCTTCCCCTGTTCTGGAGAAAGAGATGACGTTATATAGAAGCTCACTGTCCTTTGGATTTAACCAGGTTTTACAACTGTGTGATACTTATAACCTCAGCATTGAATCCTATATTAGAAGTTTTTCGTCCACAACTTACATTCTGGTTCCGCAATAAACATCTTCCATTGTTGCAATTTTTTAAAAGCCCTGAACCTGAGTGCTAATTATGGCGAATATGGTACATGATGTTTTTGTTATTGACCCTTTTCAGAATGACATGGAGAAGTTCAGGACCTGCCCAGAAATGTTTGAGTCCAAACTTCCTCATCCTTATTGGATATGTCAACCATATGTAAGACCAAGGTATTCAGCGTTTACAAGGGGAGATAAATAAAATTTGCAAAGGGAGATAAATTAAATGTGCAAGTCATATAAACAAGGGGAGATAAATCAATTTTACAAGTCATGTGCAGGGGAGATGAATCAAATTTATGAATCAGTATATTGACCAGGGTAGATAAATTAAATGTACAAGGGGAGATAAGTCAAATGTACTAGTCATGTGCAGGGGAGATGGATCAAATATAAAAGTCATTATAAGTACAAGGGAAGATAAATCAAATGTACAAATCATTATAAATACTAGGGAAGATAAATCAATGTACAAGTACTGTAAATAGAAGGAGAGATAAATAGAATGTATTAGTCATTATATATAAAAGGGGAGATAAGTCAAATGAAGAAGTCATGATATATACAAGGGGAGATAAATCAAAAGTACAAAACATTATTTATACACAAGGGGAGATAATTCAAATGTGCCGCCACGGTATGGCATAAGCTCACCTTGGTCCTTTGGACCAGGTGAGCTAACAAGGGGAGATAAATCAAATGTCCAAAACATTATAAATACAAGGGATGATCAATCAAATGTACAAAACATTATAAAGATAAGGGGAGATAATCAAATATAAAAGTCATTATAAGTATAAGGGGAGATAAATCAAATATACGAATCATTATAAATACTAGGGAAGATAAATCAATGTACAAGTACTGTAAATAGAAGGAGAGATAAATAGAATGTATTAGTCATTATATATAAAAGGGGAGATAAGTCAAATGAAGAAGTCATATATACAAGGGGAGATAAATCAAAAGTACAAAACATTATTGATACATAAGGGGAGATAATTCAAATGTGCAAAACATATATATACAAGGGGAGAGATTCAAAAGTATAACATTATAAATACAAGGGGAGATAAATCAAATGTCCAAAACGTTATATATACAAGGGATGATCAATCAAATGTACAAAACATTATAAATACAAGGGATGATCAATCAAATGTACAAAACATTATACAGATAAGGGGAGATAATCAAATATAAAGGTCATTATAAGTACAAGGGGAGATAAATCAATGTACAAGTACTGTAAATAGAAGGAGAGATAAATAGAATGTATTTGTCATTATATATAAAAGGGGAGATAAGTCAAATGAAGAAGTCATTATATATACAATGGGACATAAATCAAAAGTACAAAACATTATATATACACAAGGGGAGATAATTCAAATGTGCAAAACATTATATATACAAGGGGAGAGATTCAAAAGTATAACATTGTAAATACAAGGGGAGATAAATCAAATGTCCAAAACATTATAAATACAAGGGATGATCAATCAAATGTACAAAACATTATAAAGATAAGGGGAGATAATCAAATATAAAAGTCATTATAAGTACAAGGGGAGATAAATCAAATATACGAATCATTATAAATACTAGGGAAGATAAATCAATGTACAAGTACTGTAAATAGAAGGAGAGATAAATAGAATGTATTAGTCACTATATATAAAAGGGGAGATAAGTCAAATGAAGAAGTCATTATATATACAAGGGGAGATAAATCAAAAGTACAAAACATTATATATACTGGGGGGGATAAATCAAATGTGCAAAACTTAATACAAGGGGAGAGTAATCAAATGTACAAAACATTATAAATACAAGGGGAGATAAATCAAATGTACAAAACATTATCAATACAAGGGGAGATAAATCAAATTTACAAGTATTATATATACAAGGGGAGATAAATCAAATATATTAGTCATTATATATACAAGGTAGATAAATAAAATGTACAAAACATTTTAGATACAAGGTGAGATAAATCAAATGTACAAAACATTATAAACACAAGGGGAGATAAATCAAATGTACAAAACATCAATACAAGGGGAGAGAAATCAAATTTACAAGTATTATACATACAAGGGGAGATAAATCAGTTGTACATGTATATGTTTGGCGGTTAAATTTAATGAATGAATCCGTAGAATATGATATTTAACTTCGAAAAAATATCAAATAAGCAACTTGGTAGAATTTTGTAATTCTACCATGATTGAACAATCTCAAATAACACATTGGAATCGAACAAGACAAAATTATTTTGACTTTCCTTGTAGTCCGGAGGAGGCAGAAGAAAACCAAAAAAAGCGAGAAGCCACAAAACGCCCTCTGGACCTTCTGAATATTCCAGCAGACATGATTGGGATGTCAAAAAATAAAATAAAGAAAAAAATTAAAAATCCACACAAATGTTTTGATGGATCCAAGAAAACACAATATGAAAAATGTGAGAGCTGTCAAAATCCTCGGGTGAGTAAGTTATGGTTGTTCGATAAATATCCTGGAGTAAAAATTCTTAACACTGTGAACCATTTTACATACTTTTTGTACAAGAACAAAAAGATGAATGATGTAACAGAGGCTAAGCTTGTAGATGTTAAATTCATTATGTTTAACATTTTCTCTTCAGGGGAAGAAATGCGCCTTTGGACTCTGTAAGAAATGTTGTAAAAACAAGACAAAGACTGAGACATTGGACTGTGTAGGTTAGTAAACAAAGCTCAATTTTTCAATTTCAACAATTTTTTTCATAAATATGAAAAAGGATTGAACAACAAATCTAAATAAGTTCTCTGGAGAGATCAAATTAGATTTGAAGGAATGTTAGTTTTCAAATGAATGTATGTTGATCACATCGGTCTAATAGACTAAAATCTTGAAATTACTTCTTGTCAATAAGTATTAGTCCCAGAGACTTAATATTGGATCTGTTGGAAACTTTGAAGAAGGGCTACAAAATGTGTTCAAATTGATAACTTTTACCTTCATTCAAGATTACAAGGGTCAAATGGACTAAAATCTTTTAACACCTTTAGAACATTTTCTCAAGTTCTGCTAATTGTGATTTAAGTGAAACTTGTCTGACATGGTCCTGACCAAGTTTTGTTATCCCCCGCCCAACGAAGTTGGCGGGGATATACAAATGGGTTCCGTCCGTCCATCCGTCTGTCCGTCCGTACGTACGAATGGTTTCCGGAGCATAACTCTAAAACCAGTAGAAATATTTCCACGAAACTTCATACACACATTGGTCTTATGGTCTAGTAGTGCCTTTTGCTATTTTTAGGTTTTCATTGTCTGCATTTTTTCCGTAACCATGGAAACATTGCTGAAAATATCATATTTTGTACCAGGTTCGTTTCCGGAGCATAACTCTAAAACCAGAAGAGATCTTTCCACGAAACTTCATAGACACATTGGTCTTATGGTCTAGTAGTGCCTTTTGTTATTTTAAGGTTTTCACTTTTTGTACTTTTTTCTGTAACCATGGAAAAATTGCTGAAAATGGCAGATTTCATAGACACTTCAGATGGCAGATTTCATAGAAACTTCATAGACACATTGGTCTTATGGTCTAGTAGTGCCTTTTGCTATTTTAAGGTTTTCACTTTTTGTACTTTTTTCTGTAACCATGGAAAAATTGCTGAAAATGGCAGATTTTTGTGCAAGAATCGTTTCCGGAGCACAACTCTAAAACCAGCAGAGATATTTCCATGAAACTTCATAGACACATTGTTCTTATGGTCTAGTAGTTCCTTTTGCTATTTTTAGGTTTTCATTTTTTGCACTTTTTCCGTAACCATGGAAACATTGCTGAAAATATCATATTTTTGTACCAGGATCGTTTCCACAGCATAACTGGAAAACCGGTTGAGTTATATGCACGGAACTCCATTGGCACATTAGTCTTATGGTCTAGTAGTGCCTTTTGCTATTTTAAGGTTTTCACTTTTTGTACTTTTTTCTGTAACCATGGAAACATTGCTGAAAATGGCAGATTTTTGCGTAAGAATCGTTTCCGGAGCACAACTCTAAAACCAGCAGAGATATTTCCATGAAACTTCATAGATACATTGTTCTTATGGTCTAGTAGTGCCTTTTGCTATTTTTCGGTTTTCACTTTTCGTGCTTTTTTCTGTAACCATAGAAACATTGCTGAAAATATCATATTTTTGTAGCAGGTTCATTTCCGGAGCATAACTCTAAAACCAGCAGAGATATTTCCACGAAACTTCATAGACACATTCTTTTTATGGTCTTGTTGTACCTTTTGCTATTTTTAGGTTTTCATTTTTTGCACTTTTTCCGTTACAATGGAAACATTGCTGAAAATATCATGGTAAATGGTAAATGTTACTTTGCAAAACTCCACCCATCTTTGTGTATATAGTCTAATATAAATGTCAAGGCTGTATACCTGATTCAACAATTGCAGCCCTGCTCTACTTGAATTATACACCATCTTTCTTTAGCTCAACTTCCTTTTTCCTGGTTTTTTTCATACACATAAGTCTCCACAATCAAACTTACTTATCTTTGATATCTCCATTGGCGGGGGATCTGAATGACTATGTCCTTGTTATTTTTGGGGTTGTTCCCAAATTCAAGATGGCCACTATTGCACCATATTTAATTACTGTCCTATTTGACTGTTACCAAGTTTGTCAAATGGACATTCAGGCCTGTGGGCCTCTTATTTTAGCTCACCTGCGTGAAGGGCAAGTTAATTAGCCTATGTCCTACTTAATCAAAAGTAAAGTAGGACAACTAGAATCCTGAAATTGGGTCTATAGTATGCTGGGGTGAAGGGCTACCAAATTGTTTGTTCAAAGGAATGACTTTGACCTTCATTCAAGGTCACAGTGATCAAATAGGCTTTTTGTCAATAACTCAAGAGGTCTAGGGACCTGATATTGGGCCTTGCTAACATGAAGGACTACCAATTTTAATAAAAACAAATGACCTGGAATTTCATGTATTTTTTTTCCGTATAAAACACAGGTTTATACCGTTGATCTTCATTAAATAATCATTCTTTGTCTGTTTCAGGACATGGTATCTACCTAAAAAGCAAAATAGAAATACAAGAACAATGTGATACTAAAAGGAAGGAGCTAGATCTCCTAGAACACAGACTGACCTCAGGGTCAACTTATAACGCAGGTCACCAGGAGGTTAAAGGTCACCAGGAGGTTAAAGGCCAGGGGCACATACCTGATCACTGTGACAATTTTGCTGGAAAGAACACAGAAAAAGAAGCAATGACTGAATGTTGTGAGAAGGAAATAACTGAGATCACGTAGGATTATGTGTACTAGATCATGTGTTCACACAGCAATGTAAAGGTGTTTGCACTAATAATTATTATTGGACCTTGTGAATACAATAACTTGAATAAAACTGCACTCGGCTTCATGAAACTTTGTGTTTAGACTAAAATTGGAAAGATCTTGGACAAGTTCGAAAATTGACCTGATTAGATTGTAACTTATGGAGTTATTACCCTTTGCAATTACTGTATGATTATTGAATCTTGTGAACATGATAACTTGAGTCAATTTGCACTGAGCTTGATGAAACTTTTTATATCAAAACAAGTTTGAAAATAAGCTTGATTCGACACCAACTTATTTACGGAGGTATCGCCCTTTGCAATATTAGTTATTGAACCTTGTGTACACAGTAATGTGAGTAAATATGTACCAAGCTTAATGAAACTTTATGTAGACCTATTAGATGTATGTTCCTATTTCATGAACGAAAGACATCAGTTAATTACATGACTAAATTGTATCAAGTATCAGGTGATTGGTTGGGCCAATGGGCCTCTTGTTTATAGGATGTAGGAGATAAACAAAAAGAATTATAGCGGTTTATGATAGTTTAGAAATCTTAAGTTGCATACATGACCAGTTCATTTGTGAGCTAGATTACCTTAATACCATTTTGCATTGGTAACATCCTTTTGGGATAGGAATTCAAAATTTAATTATTGGCTTTTTTTCATACAAGTGACTTCTCTGAAACTGAGCATTAGTATTATCTAAATCTCTGCTTACATACATTGTATATATAATTATTTTGTTCAGAGAACATCCTTGTAAGTTTCTGTAGAATTGATGTTATTATATATACCTCACTTTCATTTAGAATGTTCTGATTGCATTTAACTTGATCACATGATATTGAATAAGTTCGATATTTCCCCAGAATTGGAAGGTGAGGAACATAACCCCAGGGAAATAACCCCTGAGATGTTATTATCCCAGGGAAATAACCCCTTGGAAGCTCCGTACGTGACCCGAAGTTGACGTCATCTGCAAAGTCAACCAACTCTGGCAATGCTGTTGATTATTTTCTTGCAGACCGACAAATTAGCAAAATCATTGGGAAATACCGTCATAGGTCCTGTTACCAGATTTTTTTTTTCTTTTAGTTTTGTTCGGTATAATAAAATGATTATGTCCCTATGTGTCGGGATACATCTAGAATTGTCTCCCTGAAAAAAAGGGCCATAATTGTAAAATATACTACTGAGAGTATGAAATCAAAATATTGCAAGCTTGATCATGCTAGTCCTGTGTGGGCACCATATCTTACAAAAGCAAATTGAAAAAATTGAAGGTGTCCAAAGAAGAGCAACCAGGTGTCTAACAGAAATAAAAAAAACATGACCTACCAAGAAAGATTGAAGAAGCTAAACCTACCAACGCTGGCCTTCAGGAAACTCTGAGACGATATGGTTGAACTACATTAAATAACAAGTCACATTTATGATAAAGAATGCTTTAATGCCATATTACTTTGGAGAGATGTATCAGATCTCCACAGCGGTAGAGGACATACGGAAAAAAATATTACCTAAACGGGCAACAACTTTACTCAGAAAGAACTATTTCTCTGTCAGAACTATAACTATTTGGAATAAACTGCAAGAATATGTAGTAATTTTTTATCTTGCATTCTTGATAGATGCCTCATCTAAATTTCACTGTTTCTCTGTTTTTAAATAAATATTGTGCATGAAAACCAGGTAAATCTCTTGAAGTAACGAATAAGAGTACATAGAGAAACAACCGTCAGCAATCACAATTGTATTTAAATTTATTTAAACAAACTATCTTTATGTATAATTCAGTACTAAGCAACAACTAGCCTTCAATATGTATATTTTGTATGTATGTTTGGAGAGGGCTTATCCATAGGTTGTAAGAACTTGTGCCCAATCCTCTTTATCAAATACCGAAAAAAGGCAAATAAAATATGTTTTAATCAACATTTAGTATCAGCAATTAATCAAATCTCATATAAGGATTAAGTTGGATAACTGTATAAATGTATTTTACTTACTGTATATAATATGTGTCTATACGAATCTGGTATAGAGGAATTCAGATAGTCCTGAACCAGAATAAATCTTAAAATGGTTCGTTGTGGATAGACATGCAGGTGCAGATGACAATAGATAGAAAGGTGTTATTAGATATGAAGAGACCTTTATACACATACCCTACCACAAAAAATCCAAAATGTCATTGTCTACATATTTTTTAAAGTTCAAAGTTTCCTGAATAAATGTAGTGATACCTTTTCAGATCTAAAATTTGAACGTTTTTTTTTATCCTCAAAATGAAGAGACATCAAGAAACATTAAATAGTGTGACTTCTTCTTTTCTGAATTTACATGCTGTTGACATATTGATAACAAATCATATAGATATATATGTAGTTAAATGTGTTTATAACATAACTGGCCCGTCCAGCCATATCATACGGCCATGTCATAGATATTGTAAGACAAATGTGTAATTACTATAGGGATACTTAAAAAAGTGGTGTACGTATATGGATTGAAAGGGGAGCGACCATTATTCATAAAAACATATCCATATTTTCTATTTTTTGTCTATTTTATTCATAGGTTATATAACACATTGTAATTCTCTCATCTTTGGATCTCGTAATATTGTTCGTTCACTGTACAATGAAATGTGCTATAACCTTATAACCTTATTCATGCATGCATTGTTCACTCTGTGACTCAGGTACAATATACACGACAGTCACACAATAATCATACACTTTTGGTTGAGCGGTTAGCCTCTCAAAAATAATAATATTTTCATTGATACACTAAATTATGGTAGTATTTGTCTATTTTAAATTCAATATTGAAAGTGCGAAATTATAAAAATGAAATATTTTAAGATTAATGGTTGCTTCCCTTGTAATACATGTTGGTATCCGCTTCTTTTAAATATCCACTTTTATCGTACATTAGACAGGAAATCTTGCATATGTTTGGTGTTGTAACCTCATCTTAAGCCATCGATATATATTTTCTTTTGTTATTAATGTTTTTCAGAAACCTTTAAATTTTGCTCCGGAAAGGTAGTGGGCCTTTAAGTTTTTAACGATGAACTTCTCTCAAAAGTAGATCAGAAGGATTTTTAGGTCAGATGGTAAATTACTAAACATTTTTGAAATCATATATTAATCCTAATATCATTGCTGATTTAGACAGTGAGTATTTAAAACATCTTAATTGTAAAAACCTATTTTGGATAGATATTTTTAAGGCCTGGTACAAATTAAGAACAAAATCAGATACATTAGAATGCGACGGTCAATCGATGCTTAAGACATACTTATGGTATAACAAACGAAATTCTGTAGGAAATGAGTTATTTTTATCGTGAGTGGTGTGGAAGTGTGGGTAATTAGAATTATGACTTGTTAAAGATGCTCACTTTACACCATTACCAACATTGAAAAGTTTACGTTAAAGGGCCACTATCTTTCCGAAACGGCTTTTAATTTTTAAGATAGGAATGTAAAACGAGATCAATAATTTTGTAGAGTCGCAGAGCCAGACGACAAAACAGCGAAATGAATCTCCACTTTTATCGTACATTAGACAGGAAATCTTGCATATGTTTGGTGTTGTAACCTCATCTTAAGCCATCGATATATATTTTCTTTTGTTATTAATGTTTTTAAGAAACCTTTCAATTTTGCTCCGGAAAGGTAGTTGGCCTTTAATATAAATATATTAAAAATGATTAATGGCATCCCGAAAAAATTCCATGGCACTATGTCCTATGTTGAATGAAGTACTGATTGCACAAGCACCAAAAGCTAATTGAATTATTTTATATTATTTGTGTTAATTAGAAATATATATTTGTGTCATTTCGATGTCTTGCCGTCTGGCGCAGTAAAATTCAACTACCACGCGGTATTTAGGACGACGGCGGGAAACATAAGACGACCCGAGTTATGAAAATCAACATTTTATTTATTTAATCAAAATTGTTCAGAAGGTGAGGATACTTGTAGTGTTAACGGTAAGTTAATCACTGTTGCGACTCTACAAAACTATTGATCTCGCTTTACATTCACATTTTAAAAATAAAAAAAAATAAAAAACGTTTCGGAAAGTTAGTGGGCCTTTAATCATTGTCTATAACCAATTCTTATTTGTATAGAACTCATATTATGATTTTTATGGATGTGTGTATACACCTTCCATTATAAAATCACTTTGGTTCTCATGATAACCGGAACAATATACCTTGGTTATATATATCCTATCGACAATCTCCGTAACTACGGGATATAACTTTTACACTGTGTACTGTAACGTTGTGTATTGCACAGAGGTCAAGAACTAAATTATTGTATACTTAGTGTTTTAGTGGAAGTAAATGTCCAGGCGGTAAATATATGTTTCCGGGGCGGTCTTACATTTGCAAATAACAAGATTATGACTCGGTTGCGAGATCGTGAATCTTGCAAAGCCGTAACTCTTTCATTTTTTAACAATTTCAAACTATTTTTTGGCAAAATGTTTATATGTTAAGGCCCATAACCTTTCCGGAGCAAAATATAAAGGTTTCTTAAAAAACATTAATAACACCAGAAAATGCATACCGATGATCTAAAATAAGGTTACGACACCAAACATATGCAAGATTGCCTGCGTAATATATGAAAACAGTGGAGAGTCAATTCGCTGTTTTGCCGTCTGGCGCAGTGATAGTCAACTACCGCGCAGTATTTAGGACGACGGCGGGAAACATAAAACGACCTGTAGAGTTTGTAGGACTCTACAAAATTATCGATCTTGTTTTACATTTCCATTTTGAAAATTAAAAGCCGTTTCGGAAAGGTAATGGGCCTTTAAGTATTTAGCTATTAACTACACTTTTAATGGTATTTGAGTTCAAGTAAATGCCCGGGCGGTAAATATATGTTCCCCGGGCGGTCTTATATTTGCAAATAACAAGATTACGACTCGGTTGCGTGATTGTGAATTTTGTGAACTTGCAACATTTGGTAATGCAACATTCAATAGTCATTGATTTTTTTTCTCTGCATTATCACATATGTATGGTAACAATATTACAAGTTAAAATTAAAATTGTCAAGAAATGGAAAGGTAATTATCCAAGTTTACACAGACTACATTTTCAATACAAAAGTCAGTGAATTCGCTCTCAGAATACCGGGAAATCGCTAGAGAAAGGATTAATACTATTCACAATTTGTAAGGGGAGAGGGTGGCACCTGGGCTCGACAGGGAATCGGCAGGGAATGCGACATGGGATCTACTGTACATCTTAATTTAAATTAATTGAAAAATTATGGACGTAATCTGACAGCTTTT
>SAYR01000628.1:618346-644720 GCA_004382745.1 Argopecten irradians irradians
AACAAGATTATGACTCGGTTGCGAGATCGTGAATCTTGCAAAGCCGTAACTCTTTCATTTTTTAACAATTTCAAACTATTTTTTGGCAAAATGTTTATATGTTAAGGCCCATAACCTTTCCGGAGCAAAATATAAAGGTTTCTTAAAAAACATTAATAACACCAGAAAATGCATACCGATGATGCTAAAATAGGGTTACGACACGCAAAACATATGCAAGATTGCCTGCGTTAATTATGAAAACAGTGGGAGTCAATTCGCTGTTTTGCCGTCTGGCGCAGTGATAGTCAACTACCGCGCAGTATTTAGGACGACGGCGGGAAACATAAAACGACCTGTAGAGTTTGTAGGACTCTACAAAATTATCGATCTTGTTTTACATTTCCATTTTGAAAATTAAAAGCCGTTTCGGAAAGGTAATGGGCCTTTAAGTATTTAGCTATTAACTACACTTTTAATGGTATTTGAGTTCAAGTAAATGCCCGGGCGGTAAATATATGTTCCCCGGGCGGTCTTATATTTGCAAATAACAAGATTACGACTCGGTTGCGTGATTGTGAATTTTGTGAACTTGCAACATTTGGTAATGCAACATTCAATAGTCATTGATTTTTTTTCTCTGCATTATCACATATGTATGGTAACAATATTACAAGTTAAAATTAAAATTGTCAAGAAATGGAAAGGTAATTATCCAAGTTTACACAGACTACATTTTCAATACAAAAGTCAGTGAATTCGCTCTCAGAATACCGGGAAATCGCTAGAGAAAGGATTAATACTATCAACAATTGTAGGGGAGAGGGGGTGGCACCTGGGCTCGACAGGGAATTCGGCAGGAATTGCGACATTGGGATCTACTGTACATCTTAATTTAAATTAATTGAAAAATTATGGACGTAATCTGACAGCTTTTATGTCCGTATCACAAAAACATATTAAATTTTGTTTCAATTGTATTTAGATTATATGTCGTGAATGGTTAATTACTATTTGAGGTCCAAAAGAGTATCAGTAACTATACCTGGTGTACTTTAGATGGTTTTCTCGGCAGGATTTCAAAGTCTTAATTGTCGCTGGTTTCTGCGTTCACAACCGATTCCGGCAAAACGTTCCAGACATTACAAACACATTCATCATACAACTGTTGTTGGTGGGTATTGGTGTCTTAATTTTGGTTTATTATTTAATTGTTTTATCATCTTTAACTATCACTTATTTATATTTCACTATATTTGATTTTGATACTGTTTGGGATAAAAAATGGAACCTTGCATACACCTCTACAAGCAGATTTTAATTTGGTCATAGCACATGCCCTGGGACCTTTTGAAATTTTTAAATGTATTTCAAGGGTTTGCATTATTGTTGCTACATGTGACATTTAGTTTTACGAGCAGTACTAATTAATATTGTAGGCTGAAAAATCTGTCAAATGCCAATTTCTAGTTTTTTTCAATGGCCAAAATCTGTTCATTTTTACACTACATAATTAAGCACTAAACATTTATGTGAATTTTAAGAAATTAAGAAATTGTCGCCAAAGTTCTCATAATTTTCTAAAAAGACTCGTCATAACATGGTGATAAAGTATAGGCCCATTAGGCTCTTGTTGAATAGGCTCCGGCTTTGTCTAACGTGACCATACCCCATTTGGTACACGACCCCTTTTGGTACAAAATTCGGGTTTTCCCGTCTGAATTCTAGTTACTGGTGTTTTGTCATTTATACTATTGTGATATAAAAATACAAGTATAAATGACAATTTAAGCTCAAATTTGACTTCGATCGTCTAGATTATATTCGTAGCCTACATCGAAATGGGCGAAAGGGTCGTAAAATGTTAGCAGTGGTTGCCGTAGAGCATTCGAGCGGCTATTTTATGCTACATTGTTATCCGTTTTCATCAAAGTAAACACATTAAATGAAATCTCTATACCCTAAAATTCTCTTCGGATAATCATTTCACTAACGATACCTCTTCTATTAGCGCAGATATGCCAGTTTTCTGAGTATAAACCGCAATTCAAAACATCCCGCTTCGCCATTTTTGTTTTTACTACAAATGCGCATGCCTCAACGTTGCTGACTAAAACGATCTACCAGGCCAGGTTGCTCGTTGGGGGTTTAATGATCCGGATTTATAGCAGGGATATTATAACTTTCTTAATACTATGTGTTGGTGTCAATTATTACTTTTTTTGTTTATTAATCACTACGATTGTAAGATTACTACATGTACACCATATGATGTACTTTTTGTCTTAAATCAAATGAGATAATCAAACAACAGACCAGTGACATTTCCCAAGACAATGACATACAAATGTACTCAGTACAGAATTACTACAGATACATGTAACTTACATGTACGCAGCAACTCAGTAGATTTTTTAAAAAGTGGTTCCTCAAATTATAAAATTACTTAAATCCAGATTTGCAGGCAAATACTATTTCATAGATAATAGAGTTCATTACACAAAACAGCAATAAACTGGATCAGTGTTGAAGAATCACCATGGAGATTTAATGTCACATGCAGTCATGGAAAAAATATAACATTGAAACTTACATGTTCATCATAGATCTTTCATTATATATGAAGACATTGCTCAAAATATTTCATTTATTCTCTCTCTCCCATCATTTAGAAATCAATATTGATATACCAACACAAAATATGGTCAGTGCATAGCATCAAAACTAATATCAATGTGAGGCCATGTATACACATACATGTACATGTATATAAATTTCATATTTAAAGTGATCCTGAATTGACACAAATGTTGATACATTTTTATTTTCATCTGTAAGAAGAAATTGCAGATCTTTAAGATTGTGTGTTCATAGCAGTATTGGTTGTGTTTAATGAACCTGTACTAGCTACTCCTTAGGCCCTAATTGCATCCATTATGTATCCACCAATCAACTTAATATGCAATTATACAGTGTACCTGCAAATGTATTACCTAGTACCTAAGAAGTATAAATGTACATGTACCAGGCATATTACTGTAACATATACTATTACATGCATATCTCTATCTTGTGAATTCCAGTATTGTAACTTTAAAGAAAGAAACAAATTGATATATTTATGAGTGCTGTAATGTATTGTACTGAAAATTAACAAGCATAGGGCAATTCCAGTTATAAAACTAGATCTTTTTTCTTAACAAGAGGCCCAGAGGGCCTGTATCGCCACACTGGTTTGTAATGCCAAGTAATGTTCTAAATACAGGTTCATTGTTTCCTTTTCTGAAGAATTCGAATATTTACCTCTAATTCACCTACTGGGCCCTACCCATCCTGCCCCGGGGGGTCAGAGCCAAATTTATAGAAGTTCTGTTCCCCTTCCCCCCATGGATGTTTGTGGCAAATTTAGTCACAATCCTGCGGAACTTTACGACTAGTAAGCGATTTAAAGGATTTAACCTCTAATTACCCCTATTGGGCCGCGCCCTCCTGCCCCCGGGGGGTCAGAGCCAACATTTATAGAACGTTTCTCTTTCTTCCCAGTATTTTTGGGCCAAATTTGGTCAAAAATCCATGCAGAACTCTAAGGAAAAGTAGCGATTTATAGATTTAACCTCTATTTCCCCTATTGGGCCCGCCCCTCCTGCCCCCAGGGGGTCAGAGCAAAACTTTATACAAGTTCTGTTCCCCTTCCCCAAGGATGTTTGTGGCCAAATTTTGATTACAATCCATGCAGAACTACTAGGACAAGTAGGCGATTTATAGGATTTACCTCTATTTCCCCTATTGGGCCCCGCCCCTCCCTGCCCCGGGGGGTCAGAGCCAAACTTCATACAGTTTCTGTTCCCCTTCCCCCAAGGATGTTTTGTGCCAAATTTGGTTACAATCCATGCAGAACTCTATGCACTAGTAGCGATTTAAAGGAAATGTTGACGGACGGACGACGGACGGACGAACGGACCGACGACCGCCTGCGCATGACATAAGCTCACCGGCCCTTTCGGGCCAGGTGAGCTAAAAATTATACTTATTTTACAATAAACCAATTTCTGAGACATTCACATTCTTCAATATATGTTTGTATATTGACAATATGTTCAAAAATTATTGTGCTAAATGCTGCAATTTCAAAGTGAATAGAAATTTTGTAACAGATGATGAACTCGGGAAATAAAAGAAAGAGATATTAATGGTTTCCATGCATTTAAATACTGTCTGGGTTTTACATATAAAAAAGGTATGTATAGCTCAAAAATTCTTCCTATTATTCTGGGTTTTTCCATGCCTGCAATATAAACAAATAGAAAATTAGACATGAAAAATTATACGCAGGTACAGAGCTAATGATCTTAACAATATCCAATCATGGCTGGATTATAGGGTATCTTTGTTCTATAGGGAAAAATGCACTATGTACATGTAAAAATACAATATTATTGTGTTGCCATGACCATTAATGAGGATTCTTTCTTCTAACCTCTTATTTGTGGTCTTCCACGTAAAAATGGACAGGATATATCATTCCCATTTTACCATTTTACCACAGATATAACTCCCAGGTAAAAATGAATTTACATGTAGCTTAATAATTACATGCAATAAGTTAACAGAAAGAGGGATAATCTGTCATTAGTGATTTATATACCCATTAATTGAATATAAATGGTATTTGTTTTTACCATAAAATATATTCTATATCATATATGGCTATAAATTAGATTATATCATGATGTCATGTATTTGAATCCTCTTAATAATTGTTTGGGAAATTTAAATATGTAATGTTTTTGTAATGCAAACCTTTTTAAATCATAATGGGACGATTTAATAACCAAATTGACAGAGTTGTAAAAAGATTAAACAGAAGAGTTATTAATTCAATTTGTAAGTAAATTTATAAAATTATCTTTAAATATCATACATACATATTATACATAAAACATTTTTATTACCCAATATCCTACAGACTTCTTCTTTTCTGAATTTACATGCTGTTGACATATTGATAACAAATCATATAGATATATATGTAGTTAAATGTGTTTATAACATAACTGGCCCGTCCAGCCATATCATACGGCCATGTCATAGATATTGTAAGACAAATGTGTAATTACTATAGGGATACTTAAAAAAGTGGTGTACGTATATGGATTGAAAGGGGAGCGACCATTATTCATAAAAACATATCCATATTTTCTATTTTTTGTCTATTTTATTCATAGGTTATATAACACATTGTAATTCTCTCATCTTTGGATCTCGTAATATTGTTCGTTCACTGTACAATGAAATGTGCTATAACGTTAACCTTATAACCTTATTCCTTATTCAGGTATTGCATTGTTCACTCTGTGACTCAGGTACAATATACACGACAGTCACGCAATGATCATGCACTTTTGGTTGAGGGTTTAGCCTCTCAAAGATAATAATATTTTCATTGATACGCTAAATAGTACTCTAGTCCTATCATCAAGTTATGGCAGTATTTGTCTATGTTAAATTTAACATTGAAAGCGCGAAATTTTAAAATATGAAATATTTTAAGATTAATGGTTGCTTCCCTTGCAATACATGTTGGTATATACGTATGAGTATATATGCATACCGCTTAATTTAAGTATCCCTGTTATGATGTCAAATATAGTTTTGCTATCATAATCTATATATGACGTCACATGATTGTCTCTGTAGACGGAAACGTCGCATCCAAACCAGAACTCAACTGTTTGATATAGAGATGAAATTTAAAGTTTTACTTATATTTATACTAAGAAAAGTTATGTGCTGAATAGAATCTGACACTCGTGACTATATAATATGAAATATATCAAACTCATTAAACAATAAGATTCAAATTTAGTTTCCTTTTATGATCATGTAGTGGGGCAACAGGCACATTTCTAACATCCTATCTTCAGAGTAGGTGATGCTTGAAATTAGCTCATAAAACAAGCTTAAATAATTTAAAAACCTGCTAGAAAAATGGGAAAACAGCGGATGCTTTATGGACAGATGATACCATTAATTGAATATGACCTAATTTATGCACGTGACCTAGCCAATGTGTCCGTAGGATGTAATCATCTTAAGCAGGTCATGTCAAGATCCATATGCAGTACTAAACATCAACTTCAAGCTATCAAATCTTTCAAAAATCCTAGTTTTCAGATAAAAATATTCAAGTTTTAAGTGCTAAAATAGAACAAATGCTTAACTAGGTCACTGTGACCTACTTTTTGAAATTTTTTAGTTTTCTGAACTGAACTTCACAAACCCAATATTTACAGGTAAAACCTGCAAAAAATGTTATCTCTATTCTAATATTTAATTAATGAAGACTTAAAGATGCTCCACCGCCGACAAATGGTATTTTTTTCACTATCAAAAACAGGAGCAGACGATTTAGTATTTTTCTTCAGTTACAAAAGTTACTTACTTTACACTATTACCACCATTGAAAAGTTTGAGCTTTTAATTTTACTTAAAGTTAAATATACGAAAAATAATTAATTGCATCCCGAAAAAATTCCGTGGCACTTTATCTTATATAGAATGAAGTAATGATTGCGCATGCACCAAAGGCGAAATAAATTATTTTATGTTATTTTTTGTGTTAATTAGGCATATATATACACGATTAAACACCAATTATTGTTCAAATAATGAATATCATTTATGCTCTGTCGGCGGTGGAGCATCCTTAAGCAATGAAAATTGAATTTTCACCCTTTGACCTTTGACCCCTAAAATTACCATGTGCACAGAAAATAATCGGATATTCTGAATAGCATACAATATATAGCTGACCCTACTGTATCTTCATGCAAAATATTTTGCTTATCACTGAGTGGCCATAAAATGCCCTAAAGTGATACCACTCCTTTGGAGGCCTATTTTTAGCTATATCAAATTTTCACCGAAGTGGTACACCCATTTTCGTTTTTTTGATACTAAAAATATTTTAAATTATATGAACTATAGTGTCAACAAAAGATGGTGAAAATTTAAGAAAAATCTTAAAACGGTAAAGTTGTCAACTAAAGATAAAACTGTTGGAAGGTCTATTTTTAGAAACCTCAAGCAAATACTTCAACTTTGCTCACAATTTATAATTAATTAGGAAAACAATATAATTCATTTTCAGACACATTAATGATTACTGAAATTTCATTGAATGTTCAAAACAATTTTTATTGATAGACATTGTGAAATAGCAGCTTTTGTTTGCGCCATCTGAATATAGTCTATTTCCTTTTGTTTCTCCATTTTAGTATATGCATTACTAATAAGAAACTAACAAACGTTGAAAAATATTTTTATCGTCTTTTGACATTAGAGAGTTAGCTCCCTTGTTTCCCAATTTTGTTTAGGTTTTTTTCTTTGTACATAATCGATTTTTATAACATTAATATTTAATAAAAATATTTTCAGAAATACCGATATAACATGATGTTATATAGAGGTTCCCCAACAAGTGACTGTTATTTATCATGTTTATCAAACTTGAGTTAGTTAATTTTCAAATTTTGAAAAGACACAAGCTTTAGTGAGTGTCTTTTTAAAATTTGAAAATTAAATAACGAGAGTTTAGATAAACAACAGTCACGCATTGGGGAACTTATTTATACCGTTGTGACCATTTTCTCGTCATCATTCAGGGAAACTTACCACCATACATTGTGTAGTGATCCATGTATCTTTCCACCATAAAATATAGTGCCTAAATAGAGAGCCAATATTCTATTGTTTTATTCTTTGAATAAGCAACTACCTGCTAAATAGTAATACAATGCTATTTAAAAGAAAATGCGCTATGAAAAGTAGCCCGAAGTTGAGAGCCAATCGGAATCAAGAGATCTTGGAATTGACCAATCAGAGGCGCCGTAGGTGTTTACACACTGGAGTGTGTAAACTTAAACGATAACCAACTGCTATGAAATTTATCACATCGGTTTTCCATTGTGAAACATGCATAGTTATCGGATAAATAAAATATCTACAATTTATGATAGAACCTCTTAGAACTTCGGAGTTACCTCCCTTGTATCCATATTTTCTACAAAGCCAAAATTGTATCTATATCAGTGTATCAACACCTATATATTATCAATTGAAATTTGAAAGCGATCGCACAATCTTCAAAGCATTAAAAAATTGTTGGTTTTTTTTTAATTCTATAATCACAATATTTTAATCTTTTATAATATCAAATATATATTCTTTCTACCACATTTAGAAACGTATCAATATAGGATGTCTCAATTTCTCGGTCAGCAACTATGGAAAGCCATAGATGTCTTATGTGGTAAATCTTAAATAAATGATGTGGTTTTGTCTTTATATGATGTGGTTTTGTCTTTATATGATGTGGTTTTTTCTTTCTTTATATTATGTGGTTTTGTCTTTATATTATGTGGTTTTGTCTTTATATTTTGTGGGTTTGTCTTTATATTATGTGGTTTTGTCTTTATATTATGCGGTTTCGTCTTTATATGATGTGGTTTTGTCTTGATATGATGTGGTTTTGTCTTTATATTATGTGGTTTTGTCTTGATATGATGTGGTTTTGTCTTGATATGATGTGGTTTTGTCTTTATATTATGTGGTTATGTCTTGATATGATGTGGTTTTGTCTTGATATGATGTGGTTTTGTTTTTATATTATGTGTTTTTGTCTTTATATCATGTGGTTTTGTCTTCATATGATGTGGTTTTGTCTTTATATTTTGTGGTTTTGTCTTTATATGATGTGGTTTTGTCTTTATATCATGTGGTTTTGTCTTCATATGATGTGGTTTTGTTTTTATATTATGTGGTTTTGTCTTTATATTATGTGCTTTGGTCATTATATTATGACAAAACCACATCATATAAAGATAAAACCACATCTTTTGTTTAAGATTTGACACATAAGACAGCTATGGCTTTCCATACCCTTGATACTCCTCGTTCTTGCTTTAATTTTTAAAGTAAAATTTCATTTTACAATCACAAACTTTGCAATTAACAAAATATCAAAGATAAAGATACAAGAAAATGTCATTATCTTATTTGTTGCTGAACTCAACGACAAAAAAATCCTCAACTTTCTGTGTGAATTTTCCTTCATAATAACATTAAAATACCTGCAATTATAGCGCAAATTGAAGTATTTGAAATATTGAATTTCACACTTTTATTATTTACATTCCAGCTTAAGTTTTTTAAGATGAACTTCTCTCAAAAGTGGATCAGGAGGATTTTTAGGTCAGATGGTAAATTGCTAAACATTTTTGAAATCATATATTAATCCTAATATCATTGCCTATTTAGACAGTGAGTATTCAAAACATCAAAATTGTAAAAACCTATTTTGGATAGATGTGTTTTAAGGCCTGGTTCAAATTAAGAACAAAATCAGATACATTAGAATGCGACGGTCAATCGCTGCTTAAGACATACTTATGGTATAACAAACGAATTTCTGTAGGAAATGAGGTTTTTTTATCGTGAGTGGTATGGAAGTGTGGGTAATTAGAATTATGACTTGTTAAAGATGCTCCACCACTGACAAATGGCATTTTTCCTCTATCAAAAACAGCAGCAGACGATTTGTCTTCTGTTACAAAAGTTACTTACTTTACACCATTACCACCGGGGCTAATCGTACAAACCGGGCTACACGCTATACATAAAAAAATTGCGTCTGGGGAGCGTACGCGATAAATATTTGCTCGGTATTCAACTCACGGCCAAGAATCCAAAAATACAAGTTGCCCACGGAACTGTAGAGTGTTTCACCAATGCGTAGAAGTAACATTTATGTTTTATCATGGTTTTATGTTTATTGTATTAGACTTTATCCTGTATTTCGCGCACAGTATAGACAGGTATATCATATAATGGTTGAAAAGTGATTTTTGTCGTATATTCAAACAGATATATATCTAAACCGTAGACAGAGCTAAAACTGGATTCAGTTCATAAAATCATCACAGATTTCAATGATTAGATCACTTTTTTGTGTTGATTTTTACTGTTATAACTATATTGTCTAAATTACGCATGCGAAAACGCATTATAAAATCACTTTGGTTCTCATGATAACCGGAACACTATACCTTGGTTATATATATCCTATCGGCAATCTCCGTAACTACGGGATATAACTTATTCTATACTTCGTGTTTTAGTTGAAGTAAATGTCCAGGCGGTAAATATGCAAATAACAAGATTACGACTCGGTTGCGAGATCGTGAATCTTGCAAAGCCGTAACTCTTTCATTTTTTAACAATTTCAAACTATTTTTTGGCAAAATGATTATATGTTAAGTATTTAGCTGTTAACTACACTTTTCATGGTATTTCAGTTCAAGTAAATGCCCGGGCGGTAAAGATATACGTTTGTATGTTCCCCAGGCGGTCTTATATTTGCAAATAACAAGATTACGACTCGGTTGCGTGATTGTGAATTTTGTGAACTAGTAACCAATTATATGCAATTATTTTTGCAACATTTGGTAATGCAACATTCGAGAGTCGTTGATTTTTTTTTCTCTGCATTATCACATGTGTATGGTAACAATATTACAAGTGAAAATTAATGATGCTCCACCGCCGACAAAGCATAAATGATATTCATCATTTGAACAATAATTAGCGTTTAATCGTGTGTATATATATATATGTCTATATTAACACAAAAATAATATGAAATAATTTATTTTGCCTTTGGTGCATGCGCAATCAGTACTTCATTCAATATAGGATATAGTGCCACGGATTTTTTTCGGGATGCAATTAATTATTTTGCATATTTTTAACTTGAAGTAAAATTAGAAGCTCAAACTTTTCAATGGTGGTAATGGTGTAAAGCAAGGATTATAAGTCATATACGTCCTTGTGTAAAGTAAGTAACTTCTGTAACTGAAGAAAAATACTAAATCGTCTGTTCCTGCTTTTAATAGTGAAAAAAATATCATTTGTCAGCGGTGGAGCATCTTTAAAATTGTCAAGAAATGGAAAGGTAATTATCCGAGTTTACACAGACTACATTCCAACACAAAAGTCAGTGAATTCGCTCTCAGAATACCCGGAAATCGCTAGAGAAAGGATTAATACTATTCACAATTTGTAAGGGGAGAGGTTGGCACCTGGGCTCGGCAGGGAATCGGCAGGGAATGCGACATGGGATCTACTGTACATCTTAATTTAAATTAATTGAAAAATTATGGACGTAATCTGACAGCTTTTATGTCCGTATCACAAGACATATTACAATGTTCATGTATTTAGATTATATGTCGTGAATGGTTAATTACATTTGAGGTCCAAAAGAGTATCAGTAACTATACCTGGTGTACTTTAGATGGTTTTCCGGCAGGATTTCAAAGTCTTAAATTTCGTGGTTTCTGCGTTCACAACCGATTCCGGCAAAACGTTCCAGACATTACCAACCACATTCATCATCACTGTTGTTGGTGGGTATTGGTGTCTTAATTTGGTTTATTATTTAATTGTTTTATCATCTTTACTATCACTTATTTATATTTCACTATATTTGATTTTGATACTGTTTGGGATAAAAAATGGAACCTTGCCATACACCTCTACAAGACAATTTTAATTTGGTCATAGCACATGCCCCTGGGACCTTTTGAAATTTTAAAATGTATTTCAAGGGTTTGCATTATTGTTGCTACATGTGACATTTAGTTTTACGAGCAGTACTAATTAATATTGATAGGCTGAAAAATCTGTCAAATGCCAATTTCTAGTTTTTTTCAATGGCCAAATCTGTTCATTTTACACTACATAATTAAGCACTAAACATTTATGTGAAATTTTAAGAAATTAAGAAATTGTCGCCAAAGTTCTCATAATTTTCTAAAAGACTCGTCATAACATGGTGATAAAGTATAGGCCCATTAGGCCTCTTGTTGATAGGCTCCGGCTTTGTCTAACGTGACCATACCCCATTTGGTACACGACCCCTTTTGGTACAAAATTCGGGTTTTCCCGTCTAGAATTCTAGTTACTGTGTTTTGTCATTTATACTATTGTGATATAAAAATACAAGTATAAAATGACAATTTAAGCTCAAATTTGACTTCGATCGTCTAGATTATATTCGTATACGCCTACATCGAAATGGGCGAAAGGGTCGTAAATGTTAGCAGTGGTTGCCGTAGAGCCATTCGACGGCTATTTTATGCTACATTGTTATCCGTTTTCATCAAAAGTAAACACATTAAATGAATCTCTATATCCCTAAAATTCTTCGGATATCATTTCACTAACGATACCTCTTCTATTAGCGCAGATATGCCAGTTTTCTGAGTATAACACCGCAATTCAAACATCCCGCTTCGCCATTTTTGTTTTTACTACCAATGCGCATGCCTCAACGTTGCTGACTAAAACGATCTACCAGGCCAGGTGCTCGGTTGGGGGTTTAATGATCCGGATTTATAGCAAGGATATATATATATCTTTATACTATGTGTTGGTGTCAATTATTACTTTTTTTGTTTATTAATCACTACGATTGTAAGATTACCTACATGTACACCATATGAATGTACTTTTGTCTTAAATCAAATGAGATAATCAAACAACAGACCAGTGACATTTCCCCAAGACAATGACATACAAATGTACTCAGTACAGAATTACTACAGATACATGTAACTTACATGTAAGCAGCAACTCAGTAGATTTTTTAAAAGTGGTTCCTCAAAATTATAAAATTACTTAATCCAGATTTGCAGGCAAATACTATTTCATAGATAATAGAGTTCATTACACAAAAACAGCAATAAACTGGATCAGTGTTGAGAATCACCATGGAGATTTAATGTCACATGCAGTCATGGAAAAAATATAACATTGAACTTACATGTTCATCATAGATCTTTCATTATATATAGAAGACATTGCTCACAAATATTTCATTTATTCTCTCTCTCCCATCATTTAGAAATCAATATTGATATACCAACCAAAATATGGTCAGTGCATAGCATCAAAACTAATATCAATGTGAGGCCATGTATACACATACATGTACATGTATATAAATTTCATATTTAAAGTGATCCTGAATTGAACAAATGTTGATACATTTATTTTCATCTGTAAGAAGAAATTGCAAGAATCTTTAAGATTGTGTGTTCATGCAGTATTGTTGTGTTTAAATGAACCTGTACTAGCTACCTCCTTAGGCCCTATTGCATCCATTATGTATCCACCAATCAACTTAATAT
The DNA here is from genome assembly GCA_004382745.1 of Argopecten irradians irradians. NCBI lineage: Eukaryota > Metazoa > Mollusca > Bivalvia > Pectinida > Pectinidae > Argopecten > Argopecten irradians. The sequence continues at coordinate 631,576 of SAYR01000628.1, forward strand.
GCAATTATACAGTGTACCTGCATGTATTACCTAGTACCTAGAAGTATAAATGTACATGTACCAGGCATATTACTGTACATATACTATTACCATGCATACTCTATCTTGTGATTCCCAGTATTGTAACTTTAAAGAAAGAACAAATTGATATATTTATGAGTGCTGTAATGTATTTACTGAAAATTAACAAGCATAAGGGCAATTCCAGTTATAAACTAGATCTTTTTTCTTAACAAGAGGCCCAGAGGGCCTGTATCGCTCACCTGGTTTGTAATGCCAAGTAATGTTCTAAATACAGGTTCATTGTTTCTTTTCTGAAGGAATTCGAATATTTACCTCTAATTCACCTACTGGGCCCTACCCATCCTGCCCCCGGGGGGTCAGAGCCAACATTTATAGAAGTTCTGTTCCCCTTCCCCCATGGATGTTTGTGGCCAAATTTGGTCACAATCCATGCAGAACTCTAGGACAAGTAGCGATTTATAGGATTTACCTCTATTTCCCCTATTGGGCTCCACCCCTCCTGCCCCCGGGGGGTCAGAGCCAACATTTATAGAAGTTCTGTTCCCCTTCCCCCATGGATGTTTGTGGCCAAATTTGGTCACAATCCATGCAGAACTCTAGGACAAGTAGCGATTTATAGGATTTACCTCTATTTCCCCTATTGGGCTCCGCCCCTCCTGCCCCCGGGGGGTCAGAGCCAAAATTTATACAAGTTCTGTTCCCCTTCCCCCAAGGATGTTTGTGGCCAAATTTGATTACAATCCATGCAGAACTCTAGGACAAGTAGCGATTTATAGGATTTACCTCTATTTCCCCTATTGGGCCCCGCCCCTCCTGCCCCCGGGGGGTCAGAGCCAAACTTTATACAAGTTCTGTTCCCCTTCCCCCAAGGATGTTTGTGGCCAAATTTGATTACAATCCATGCAGAACTCTAGGACAAGTAGCGATTTATAGGATTTACCTCTATTTCCCCTATTGGGCCCCGCCCCTCCTGCCCCCGGGGGGTCAGAGCCAAACTTTATACAAGTTCTGTTCCCCTTCCCCCAAGGATGTTTGTGGCCAAATTTGATTACAATCCATGCAGAACTCTAGGACAAGTAGCGATTTATAGGATTTACCTCTATTTCCCCTATTGGGCCCCGCCCCTCCTGCCCCCGGGGGGTCAGAGCCAAACTTCATACAAGTTCTGTTCCCCTTCCCCCAAGGATGTTTGTGGCCAAATTTGGTTACAATCCATGCAGAACTCTATGACTAGTAGCGATTTAAAGGAAATGTTGACGGACGGACGACGGACGGACGACGGACGACGGACGCCGCGCCATGACATAAGCTCACCGGCCCTTCGGGCCAGGTGAGCTAAAAATTATACTTAATTTTACAATAAAACCAATTTCTGAGACATTCACTTCTTCATATATGTTTGTATATGACAATATGTTCCAAAATTATTGTGCTAAATGCTGCAATTTTCAAATGAACAAAAGAAATTTTGTAACAGATGATGAACTCGGGAAATAAAAGAAAGAGATATTATGGTTTCCATGCATTTAATACTGTCTGGGTTTTACATATAAAAAAGGTATGTATAGCCTCAAGAAATTCTTCCTATATTCTGGGGTTTTCCATGCCTGCAATATAAACAAAATAGAAAATTAGACATGAAAAATTATACCAGGTACAGAGCTAATGATCTTAACAATATCCAATCATGGCTGGATTATAGGGTATCTTTGTTCTATAGGGAACAAAATGCACTATGTACATGTAAAAATACAATATTATTGTGTTGCCATGACCATTATGAGGACTTTTCTTCTTAACCTCTTATTTGTGGTCTTCCAGTAAAAATGGACAGGATATATCATTCCCAATTTTACCATTTTACAGATAAACTCCCAGGTAAAAATGATTTACATGTAGCTTAATAATTACATGCAATAAGTTAACAGAAGGAGGGATATCTGGTCATTAGTGATTTATATACCCATTAATTGAATAAAATGGTATTTGTTTTACCATAAAAATATCTATATATGCTATTAAATAATTATACATGAATCTCATGTATTTGAATCCTCTTAATAAATTGATATGGGAAAATTTAAATATGTAATGTTTTGTAATGCAAACCTTTTAAAATCAATAATGGGAGATTATAACAAAATTGACAGAGTTGTAAAAAGATTAAAACAGAAGAGTATATAAATTCATTTTGTAAAGTAATTTATAAAATTATCTTTAAATATCATACATACATAATACATAAAAACATTTTAATTACCCAATATACCTACATGTATTTATCTATGATTTTGTTTAATTTTTCATATAAATAACAATTATAAACAAGACCTCAACCTCAAAATACAGTTGCATAACAAGATTTTCAGCAAGTATGTACTATTATGCATTAGCTGTGTATTGAGGGCTAAATGAAGTCTTATCAAAATTAAATACATGCAAATTATAAGGTTATATACATTTTACATACAAACAGTTCTAAACAAGCTCTTTTTCACAATATGTAATATACACTACATGGTAGGCCTACAATTAATAAAATGATCTTATAAAACAGGATACCATATCTTATAATTATGTTCTATTTGCGTTACTACTAATGCTTCATTTGGAGAATGGATACTGGATAGATCTATATTATAGGCCTAGTTATAATATGGACTGTTTAGCCATGTTATATCAAATTTTATATGCAAATGAGCAGGTGCTTGTTTCGTTTTGATAAAATATTTTAAAAAGTTTGGAAAATTGGTATTTACCGGGAATATAGATTGCAGAATACTCTGAAAGAGGTATGTTCTATTTTAAATCAGTTTATATGAAGAAGTGTAGTGGATATTCCCCATATTATAATTGTAACACCAAACCGTCTTTCAATTTCACCGAAAAATACGGGAAATAACTCGCCATATTTAGGTAGTGTTTTGAATGGCGGTACTTTTTCAATAATCGTCGGTAAATATCAAAGACAGTCACACAGAATGATATATGAATACCATACCTTTCGATCAAAGTGCATAAATTAAAATTTCAGCACAACAATCGAGAATCTCAAAGCAAAATGTCCCGTGTACCAAAAGGGGTCCGCTCGCTGTATCAAAACCGGAAGTGACGTAGTGAGGAATAAAACCGGTCTATTTTTAGCTTGCAGTTACGACGATAATTTTTTTTATTGTGGTCGTACACCCCAAAGGCAGTCCTTGGCAGAAACTGACAAACATTGAATCACAAGGAATGCAGTTTGAAAATATCGCAAAAAATATGTCAAATTTGTACCAAATGGGGTACAGTGACGTTATACGACATATGAATCACTTTACGGTACTTTGTTTCGGCACCTCTCTAGATTATACAGTTTTAGAAATCGACAACTCAAGGGAAAACCGGATAACGCTTTACAAGTTTTGTTGATTCATTTTGACAGTGCATTTTATGTTAGGCCTACATGATCACCCATCTACCTAGTATAAAAGCTACAAGAAGCAACGAGGAATTGATCACTGTGTACATGTGGACCTGAGATGGCTGAAGGAGAATGGCCCGTCAAACTTCATGTTTACGATCTCAGTAAAGGAATGGCCAGGTCCTTGTCGGCTGCATTCCTTGGTAAGACATGCACAAACTCAACGTTATTATTGATGTTGACATTTTGATATGTTCAATGTTATTATTGATATTGATAACCTGCTTGCATCAAAAAGTATGTCTTCATAGGTGTTTTTCCGAACAATTTCAAAATTTTGATAATCACCAGGTTGATCCTACAGACTCCTTTTGGTAACGTCAACGTAGGATGGCCAGGCCTATTTGGACACTAGGCTCGTATTTTTCAGGTCCTGTAGCAATGCTAGATGTGGCTATATAGCTAGATTTGACTATATAGCCAAATCTGACTACACGTACATGTATAGTGGACAAATATAATTTAAACAAACAGGTGAGGTCTGGTCACATTTTTCTCTAGCAGTATGAAAGCATGAGTGACGAAACATGTAATCAGTGATATGAATAATGTTTGCCTACATGCCCATTTCCGGCGACTTTTTAAAATTACATTGTTACAATTACCAAGTATCCATTATCACTATTCTTGGTAAAAAAAAACTTTAGCAAGTCAATCCAATATGGCGTTGTGGTGTCGTCTGCAGATAATCATCCCCTAGCTACTGTTGTAGCGGAAAAGATATCACCTTCTGACTGTCAGAAGGTGATATCTTTTCCGCTACAACAGTAGCTAATCATCCCCTCTGATGAAGATTTGGGCCACAGGTGTGGAAATTGACTATGTACTCAGTTGGTTCAACAACAACAAATCATGTGGCATATTTTATCAATCTTTTTCATCGAACATGAGGAGGAATGGATGCGAGTACCAAACAGTCCAGAAAATTTGAAATCCGAGTGGTTTAGGCTGAGAATGAAGTGTACAGATATTGAGGGTCCACTATATATATATACTAATGTTCGGAGTTGAATTGTTCCGGAACTCTGACTCATCCTAATAATTAACCAACAAATTTTTTATTATTATTTGTTAAGATATTTATCACATAACTGGCCTGTCCATCCATGTCATATGGCCGTGTCATAAATATCGTATAAGACACATGTGTAATAACACTATTATTATGCATATGTCACATGTAGGTTTGACATCTTAATCTATATTTTATATGACATCTCATGATTGTTTGAGTAGATGGAAACGTCACATCTGAGTCAGATTTCTACTGTTTTATATAGAGACGAACTTTAAAGTTTTACTTATATTTCTATTAATAAAAGTTAAGAGATAAATAGAATCTTACACTGGTAACTATGTGATATGAAATTTTTCAAAATCGTTAAATGATTTTATATGTCACTCGCCTAAAGGCCTGGCTTGTGGCATATCAAATTATTGAACTTGTTTCGTAAATTTCATATCACATAGCCTCTCATATAAGATTCTCTATACATTTCACTGGTAGCCCTGTTCTGTTAATTTTCGTTCTTAAACTGTTATTTTAACCATATTTGTGATTTTTTAAATATTTATGTTGGTTATATCTGTTTTACTGTTATTATCAAAATTTTAGTTATCTTTAACTAAAAGCATGTTATTATTTTCTAGCACACGTTATATATTTGCTGCTGTGTTATCTCTATCTTTGCATGCGTTTGTCTTTTTTAAATGATGTTAGATTCAGTGGCTGATGTTATTATTTATTTTGCATTGTTATTCATTTCATTTCACGTGTTAGTGTCAGCAATGATTGTTAATGATTTTGTTTCCCATGTTATTACCAGAATGTTACGTGATTTTTATGTGAAACTTTGTTAGCATCAACAGAACATGTGATTGTTTACGTGACCACGTTACGAGTATCGTTGGACACGTTATTTTTTTTTGAAAGCGTTATTTTTTTCGTGGAAATAACACTGCCTATTGTTCTCATTGACCCCCTACGGCGACAGCGCAGTGAGCCGGCGGGCGAGCTTCGCTAGTGTGTTGACCACTCACCCATAACGAGAGCACGGCTCCCAATATATAGTCGACTGGCGGTATCGCTGTCACTGTATCGCTACCGTATCGCATGTGCTGTGCAACTGAGTATGGAATATATATAGTTTTCAGTTACTATATTTACAGTTCTTTTTCTCCAAAGTTTGCATTCACTGTATAAACTTATTGAAAATTCCTGACATATTAGGGTTGTCTTGGAATCGGCAAGGACGTTTAAATCCTTGGAATCGGTCATAGTTTAACTACACTGTACAAAGATTTGATGTTTTTTAACATATTGTGTATTTCAAGTCTATTGATTATTACGTTATAAATATAATATATAGATATGTTTCTGATAACGTACGTAATCTGTTTTGATTAACGAAATTGTGTACATTTCTTGAATGGCTGATTTATATATATCACAACATTATTTGAGGCATATTTTGGAACAAGTGCTATATATTCAAAATGAACATGACAAAATCTACTATAATTCTATATGATATGTCGTATCGTACAGGGAAGACACAAATAAATATCAAATGCACGTCCCTTGAATACAGTTACAATACGCATGATGCAAACTGACATGCATTTATTTAATTAACTACACTGTATTGTACGTTTTGTCTACGTTATGAAAAGTGAAATATATATTCAAGTTCATGCTAAAATCACTGTCAAAACAAACTCCATTGTATCCGACTTGTTACCGCGCAGGGACATGTAACATGCGCAGCGACCCGTGAAAATTGCCCGCGGGTCAAGCAGTCGTGGATCTTTTATTTTCGTCAAGTATTATTATCTACGCTAGAAGGCCGCTACCATTAATTTTTTATGTACTGTTTGGAATCGGCTTGTTAACTTAAGCCGTTAACTTTTAACTTCAACAAAGATTATTGAAAAATGGTACCGCGACATAGAGTCATCTAGCTAAAGGAAAACTATACTCTACTATCAAAGAATTTGTGTCACGATAAAATGAGGTGTGTTCTCCTTTCAAGACACTCGGAGTCATTACTTGCCGGACACCTAGATATCCGCATTTCGGTGCCTTTTCAGCGATTGGGCATTGTTGGTACGTTTCTCTGATTTTTTTTATTATTAAATAGCATTGTCATGAACTTTCGTTTTCTTATAAAATGTTAAGCAATGCGGGACGAAAGCGTAATTGTGAGAACCGCGATGAACAACGTAACCCTGTACAATTTCACCTGGATGCGGAGGCTGGTGGATAGTTATGTATATTTAATGAGGGTAAAACTTTCGTGTAGATTTCTTACTTTTTTTCAATGATTTATGCATTCTTTCTAAAGACTGTAGTAAAAAGTAACACATACTTTTATTCATCTTAGCATTAACGTTTTTCTACATATTTAATTCTCCCTCTCTCTTTCTTTCTTTCTCTGCCTCCCTCTCTGAGTGACAGGTCACAGCACTTATAGGTTCACGCCATGTCTGCTAGTGTGATTATCCTGTTTAGACAGGAATTTACACTAGACCTTTACACGGTAGAGAAGGTTAATGGAATCGTGATGCGCCCTGACTTACGAGGCTCGACTTACGGGGCGCTTATATTAAGGCGGCACTAGTAGGAGCACGAAGCAAGAAAATGACCGACAATAATTGTATGCACTTTATAGACAAAGATATTGAAAGGAACATTAACATTAAAAGTTGCTAGTAGACGTAAAAATTTCTCTTTATGAGTTGCAAATTGGTTGAAATCTTAGCGAAGTACGGGATTAGCTGGGCGGGTGGTTACGTTATGTATAGTAATCTTCAGAATGTGCACACAAGTCATCTACAAGTATTTAAACCAGAGACTTAATAGTTTTGCTGTAATTTAGTAGACATATAATATTCTATCATAAATTTTGATTCATATATTGTATATGGGGGTGGGGGTTTATACGTATCGACATTAGATCTACATTGAAATCACGCAAAAACTGCAGATAATTATAACATTTAAATTTTGTGGAACTGCACGTGTCAAAATTCATGTTGTCAGAAACATTTTAATTGTCAATCTGTTTTAGTGCATTACAAACACAATGATTACTTCTTTTTATTTATTTTGAATTCCAGAACGGTTTAAGAAACACAACTATGTACATGAATTATAGGAATGAATAAAAATCACGATTTTGATCAGATATTAATATTTCCATTCCAGGTTCTGCATCCCATTGAGAACATCTTGGGAAATTTCTGTAATCGTTGAATCCATTTGTATGTGTATGCTTATAAGAAGTTTACTTGAGTAAAAAGTATTGTTTAAACTAATAAATAAACAGGCCGCGATATTTCCCGGGAGACATTGGGATGATCTTTCCTCGTGAGCTTTGAATCGATCCAAACTTCAAGTGGAACCTTAAATACTAATTGCCATCATTTATAAGTATGCCATCGAACAAGTTTTATGTTGACAGCTGACGGCGGAATTTGAAGATTAAGTACATACTTTGTAGGACGTAAGACATTCGCTTCCTTTTGTTGATAAATAGTTTTACACGGACCCAACAGAGGACCCTAAGACCAATTTTAGAGGTTTCTGATTTTTGATCTAAACCTCTTAAACGTCTATAAATGGTCTCTGGTGGGTCCATAATTAAAATATATCAAATGTAGCTAATTTTCGGATCCTTGTGATATTACCATATATACATGAAAACAAGTCGATGCTTTATTTATGTATGTATGACAACAGAAACATGTACAAATGTATTGGTGTATGATAAATTGACATTTTTATCCGATTATGTGTAAAAGAAATATTTGTTTTCCAGCACCAATATTCAGAATTTGTTAGAATAACGGCAGAATACTTAATTTTCAACAAGTTTCGGCAGGATTAGCTTATGTGCTTTTTTATTCAGTGTTAACCCTTAATATTAGGACTTTTCCTTAGAATTCCAATTCGATCAGAATAATTAAGTATTCTGCCGTAAAAAAAAAGTATTTTTCTGTCCGTTGTCGCCGCCGTGACGTCCGACTAACAAACCATCAGAGGCTATCAGTTACAGGTACCCACCTTTGTTTACATGCACGGCTATCTAATGCTACATAGTCGGGGTCAAACTTTTCCGATGCGACAGTGAAATTAACACATTCGGCGATAGAATTAAATATTTCGTCGGTTTAACAGATTTTCTGACTGACGTTGATAATTATCGAGCGGACGCGCCGAGCCGTGACGGCCGAGTACACACGGCTTGCACAGGTAAACATTAGGTTTATGGAACGGGCCAAGCTATTCGATTGTATACTACCCCTGTGATATTTATGTTTACGTCATGCATGCACTAAAACTTCTTTATTTTTCTCTAAATATACATTTACTTGTTTTACTCTCGTCATTCTTGCTACCTGGCGAAACATGCATTTTCAACCTTTTTCCCGGGAGAGTTCCGACACGAGCGGTAAAATATGAATTACTGTTTGTACTGATGTGAATTGTGTTGATACTAAATGCTGTTCGAGGTTCTCGTTTCAGATGAGACCAATTTGTAAAGCTTGTCTATACACCTTGTATACATGGCTTCGATCTGCGATTGAAGACGTTCCTGTAGTTCTAGATCATTGATATTCAATTAATATAGTATACAAATGTAACAGGAGAGGAGAAAATGTAGCGGCCAGACCGGGATTCGAACCCGGGACCCTCAGAATACTAGCCGAGTGCTCTACCGACTGAGCTACCTGGGCACCGATGATCCACCCAGTCCAATCCCGCTACACTCCTCCCTCCTTTCTCGAAGTCTTCGCCCTCGAAGACACACGAGACCCTTCCAAACACCACCACCGTGGGTTATTTAGTTGGGCGCCAATTTTGTAACAGGAGAGGAGAAAATGTAGCGGCCAGACCGGGATTCGAACCCGGGACCCTCAGAATACTAGCCGAGTGCTCTACCGACTGAGCTACCTGGGCACCGATGATCCACCCAGTCCAATCCCGCTACACTAATGTACCTGAGGTTCTCGTTTCAGATATCATAGTGTAGGACAAGAGAAGATCGAAGGAAATACCAAACTGACGTCATCACTTGTGTTAACTGTTGAAAAGCTGAAGAGGACAATACAATCGATCGTGTTGATTTTTTTACATCCCTGAAAAACTTTGATATATTTTCCCTATAAATGGCGTGTTGTAACACCAATCACAGAGTTCCTTTGATGTGGTCACAGGTAACCTTCAACCCCTCACCGATCTGTCGACACCCGAATGCCAATCCCACTCGAAACTTCCAACGATTAACAATGGATTTCATCAGACCCATATCACGCTTGCGCGTCATTGCGTTAAGAAATCAATCTGATCATCAAATCCATTACAACATCTGTCAGTCTGGTTTAGACTATGTTCCTTATTTGATCAGTAATTAAAATAGTGATACCTCTACAAACTTTGCATTTTATTACTGCTTATTCATACATCAAATTACAGATAACATATATACAAGTATTATCTATAAGTATCATATTTTAATATTAATGAATTAAGTGTATATCTTAATCAGTGCCGTCTATGAACAATACCTTTTAGAAAACAATTAGGGGCGTAATTAAATGCTCGACATATCATTGAGTAATAATACAAAGATTTTTTACTACATAAAGTTGAGTTCTGGTGATTTTTATGAACGTATTAATCAGTATCAATTTCTAAAAATATCGAAGAAATATCTGCATCCTCGACTCACTCATGTCACACAACGCCACCGCCCCATGTATACAGACCGCACACCCCTCCCCGTCAAGAAATAACTATCCACCCAGCGTGAACCATGACGACCTTTCTGTTCCTGTCAATTTTATCAGTACCTGGTCATCACGTGTTCAGTCACGCGTAAACTGTAATATGGTGTGTTTTATTTCAGTGACTGCGGACCAAATCGAGTTACCAACAGAATTTAACAACTTTTCATTTCAAAATACAAGTCAACGTATTATGAGATAATTTATATAAAGACTAAATGGTAATATTTCAAAATAAAAAAAAAGTTTCACGTTCTAATATACGACTTTTCAGGACACGCACGTCTTTGTTTATCTACTACACTAAACCCAGATATATGAACGATTTTAACAGATTAAAAAGAAACTTTCTATCTAGTTACAATTTTTGGTTTTGGAGTCCAGGTACGACGATGTGTTCCGATAAGAATTAGATAAAATAAATAGTATTGTATAATATTAGCACACGAAGGAATATACACATTTTAATGGAATCTTTCATTAAAAATATTTTTGACGAATCTGGTACGTCAAATATCTTCCTCAATGAAATACAAATGATTAACAGTTTTTTATAAAAGTTTTATGAAACAGCGCCTTCAAGATCAGTTTATACAAAAATGGTTCTCAGGTATGGAAAACTCCTCAAGAGACAGACTTATCTAATATATAAAAAAGAATTTGGATTTGAAAATTATCTTATAAAATTATCGGAAATGAATAGAGTATACATAACTAAATTCCGTACATCAAATTTTAAAATTCCAATTGAGACTGGAAGATGGCGTAATGTTGAGAAACGTTAAAGAATATGTCATTTATGCAATGAAAATATCGGGGATGAATTTCACTATCTTTTTGTATGTAAACACGAAGAAATAGAAAAAAAAATATACGTATTAAATATATCCCACAGTATTATTATAGTAATCCCAGTCTTTATAAGATGGGTGGATTTATAGGTATTTGTAATATATCCAATTATTGAAGAAGGTGTCTCTATTCATTAGAAAAATGATGGTATTTTTGTAGATGTGAATACAAGCTATGATAGTAGTACGGTATAAGTATTGTTAATTTTCAAATTAATATTCCATATTTTAGTAATTGGTAATGATAGATATTGTCCATCCTGCCACGTGCAGTTAAAAATGTAACTTGTATAATCCATGTAACACATTTTAATGTGTCTGGGAGACTATAATGAAATCTTTGCAACTATCTTCTGAGTTGCAGTGACATGGATTAATTACATAATTACATATTAGAGTACCCGTACACTGGTTAGGCAAGTCTGTGAATCAAAAGCACGACAGGTGGGCTTTCCACGTGTTTTCGTGAGGTATGACCCCGTTGTCTTGGTCACGCTAGAACCCCGCGGCGATTTACATGCCAAGCCACGCAACCGTATTAGTTCTCAGGTAACTTTCTGGGTACGACTTCGCCAATTTTCGTTATGGGTTCGTTGGAATGGCCACGTGTGATTTAGAGAGTTGCCGCTGGCGGTTAATCGCCAACCTTTGTCCATGGTCCGTAAACATGAGGTTAAAAGAGAAATTTTAGTGATAGATTGGATTAAATATCCCTCTTGCTAAATACAAAAATGTAACATTTTTGTGAGAAATCGATTTTTATTTTTTTTTTATATTATATATATATATACAATTAACCAGGTAATTCACGCTAAAAATATGTATATAACCAGAAATATAGTTCCATAAATGCACACGATACAATACAACACGTAACGCAATAAGTCGGTGGATTTTATGAATAGTAAAGAAATTTGTAAAGTGAGTTTGACCAAAAGACATAACGGCCGAGTATAAAATAATATATATCATTACTGGGTTTGCGCTGGTGTTCCATAACTGAGGTCCTCAGATTGAATGGGGTCCTTTTAATACATCCTTGATATACAAAGTTCATTTGTTCATTTTTTTTTTATTTCAAGTTTAATACGATCTTTGATCAATCTAAATGATTCAACCTGCGGGCCGATTATAAACAATCAGGTAAAAAGTGTTTAAGTGTTTCATGTACATCGACAAAACACATCAAATTAATGAGAATAATTAAAACAGATGACATGGGTCGTTTTTGTAGATCAATCGATACAATCCATAAATATCTTCATGCGTGCTAAAATTCCTTCCACGGTAAAAAAAAATTGTGTGAGTCCATATTCGTCATATCTTCTAGGTCCAAAATCTGCTGCATAAAGTCCATGAATACATTATTGTTTTTGTCAAAACTGCATACTATTTTTAAAACCACTGCTCCGTTAAATCAGTATCGTTTAGTACAGTAGTTGAGTGATGACATGCTGTGAGAACACGTGGACGACATTACATCTTTTGTTTATCCGTACAGTTAATTGAAAGAAGTCTACGAGTACAAATAGTCAATTAAAGAAGTCGTATCACCTGACTGGCTTTAATGTTTAAAATTGTCTGAAAAATGAACATTATTCTTTATGAAAAATGTCACCGTGCCTCATGGGCTATGTCATGAATACTATTACCCAATCACATAAGAAGCGTACCTTGATTGGTATTAATTGACTCCGCCCTTTGTCATCACTTCTCTCGCTGAATCTTGAATTGACAATTTTTTCAATTCATTTTATTCCGACCCGACTTCAGTAACAAGCGGCCCTTTAATGACCTGGGGGTTGTTTTTTTTCTGTGGGCTGAGTCGTTTATCTTCATAATTTTGAAGGGGGACTTCTAACACGACCATGAAGATTTGTCTCATACTGTTTTAGAGCTGATATTTCGCGATGACATAGTGACCTTGATGATGCAACATATCGATTTGATATGGTCCAAAGCTAGCTCGTGGAGTGACCGCATTTGTGTTAGGTACTTGAACACAACTAGAAGTGACT
>SAYR01000628.1:653528-667665 GCA_004382745.1 Argopecten irradians irradians
ATGTACAACAATCACTATATTAGATGTACAACAATCACTATATTAGATGTACAACAATCACTATATTAGATGTACTCCAACAATCACTATATAAGATGTACAACAATCTCTATATTAGATATGTACAACAATCTCTATATTAGATATGTACAACAATCTCTATATTAGATATGTACAACAATCTCTATATTGGATATGTACAACAATCTCTATATTAGATGTACAACAATCACTATATTAGATGTACAACAATCACTATATTAGATGTACAACAATCTCTATATTAGATATGTACAACAATCTCTATATTAGATATGTACAACAATCACTATATTAGATATGTACAACAATCTCTATATTAGATATGTACAACAATCTCTATATTAGATGTACACCAACAATCACTATATTAGATGTACAACAATCACTATATTAGATGTACAACAATCGTTATATTAGATGTACAACAATCTCTATATTAGATATGTACAACAATCACTATATAAGATGTACAACAATCTCTATATTAGATATGTACAACAATCACTATATCAGATATGTACAACAATAACTATATTAGATATGTACAACAATCTCTATATTAGATGTACACCAACAATCACTATATAAGATGTACAACAATCTCTATATTAGATATGTACAACAATCTCTATATTGGATATGTACAACAATCACTATATTAGATATGTACAACAATCACTATATTAGATGTACAACAATCTCTATATTAGATGTACAACAATCTCTATATTGGATATGTACAACAATCACTATATTAGATGTACAACAATCTTATATTAGATTTACAACAATCTCTATATTAGATGTACAACAATCTCTATATTAGATGTACAACAATCACTATATAAGATTTACAACAATCTCTATATCAGATTTACAACAATCTGTCTATATAAGATGTATTTGATGTTGACAGTTAGAGGAGGACACCCAGGTGGAAATTGGTAGTGCAGTTTTGGAATGTTTACAGAAAGAATTAACTGAAGAAACAGGTATTAATGATAAAATTTGATCAGTGAAGAAACAGGTATTAATAATAAAATTTAACTAGTGAAGAAACAGGTATTAATGATAAAATTTAATCAGTGAAGCAACAGGTATTAATGATAAATTTTCATTAGTGAAAAAACAGGTATTGATGATAAAGTTTGATTAGTGAAGAAACAGGTATTGACGATAAAGTTTGATTAGTGAAGAAACAAGTATTGATGATAAAGTTTGATTAGTGAAGGAACTTGGCTTGGCTTCTGTTTTCAACGGTGAAATCTAAAGTAGTAGTCTCTTTAAACCTGATCATGTATGATATCACCAGAGTATAGCTGTCTCTGAGTCTTTCCCATTTGTTTACAGTTTATAACCTCATGCAATGTTTGCTGCAGATGATGAGCAAAAACACAGAGGTGAGTATCGATACATGGTTAATATGGCGTTTTTGGATCCTAAGATAAAAACCAATATAGTCACTGTTACCTGATAATATAAATAGAAGTGTGGTTTGGGTTTGTTTTTTAATGTCCTATTAACAGTCAGGGTCATGTAAGAATGTGCCAGGTTAGTTGGTGGAGGATAGCCGGAGTACTCTGAGAAAAACCACCGACCAGCGGTCATTACTGGCAAATGCCATACATGGGATTCAAACCCGCATCCCAGAGGTGGAGGGCTTGTAATATGTCGGGACATCTTAACCACTCAGCCACCAAGGCTCCTATATATATAGGAAGTGATTTCCACTATTATAATTATTATAATAATTTGCTATAAATAATCACTTTATCTGATATAGTTACAGGTATAAGGTTTTATTGCATGTTTTACACCTTCATGTTTTTCAGTTATGTGACTTAGCCAGTGTGGTTGGTGTGAACTGCTCTCAGCACCTGAAACTGTCAGCTCGAGTGAGGAGACTTTGTGATAAAGCTCAGCAACTTAGTGCGTTATGATCTTACCATCAAACCAGGACCGAGGACCTGAAACTGGATCTCTAGTGTGTGGCTACTTTCTAGGACCTGATACTGGATCTCTAGTGTGACTACCAGAATACATATATTTTATACTTAAATCTTAATGCGGTTTCAGTCTTCCTCTGCCCCATTTCTGTAGTATAGTATATTGTGTATAACGTAAAGGAGTCAACTACACCACTAGATGAAGCAGATCTATAACATGTAATCTGATTGGTCAGTTAAACATATCATATGTAATCTGATTGGCCAGTTAAACATATTCATCAAATCTGTGAATTCATAAGAAGATTTTGGGAATTTTCGCATCATTTGTACTCAAAGGATCTGTTCATGCCTCGTTAAACACGGTTAATCTAATTGTAAGCTCAAGATTGTAAACCCTCTGTCTGAGTCCTCAATATTTTAACGTGAAATGACATCTTTTAACAACAATTAGGCCTTTTTGAATGCGCTCTTGAATAAATCTTTCTTTTCGGCAATTTTATTGATATGCATTATTATAAAGGGTCAATACGCCATTAATAGCCATTTAATAATATTGAGGTGACTTGTTAACTGGCAAAAAAATGACAAAAAAAATAAAAATAAATATTGTTAACTGGCTATCACCAAATCTGGCTTTCTGATTGGCCGATATTTTTTTGCATATCACTATGGAAAAAAAATTCGAGAATGGCACGAAACTCTGACGTTGTCGTGACGTCACAATAGAGACATTGACGTTGCATATTGTTTGGAAAAAAGAATCCCTTAAAAAACCTCTATTATGTTACATTTAACCATACTTCATTTTATCAAATAGAGTATAAAATTAATTATAAGTATTGATGTCACTATTTTAAATTTTATCGGGTTATGAAAAAAAAAATGTTTGCAAACTTTTGTGAGAATCCGCTACGCGGATTCACACAGTTTGTAAAAAAAAAAAATTTCATACCCCGATAAAATTACAAAATAGTGACATCAATGCTTAAGCGAAGCACAATGTGATGAAGAAGGGACTTAAAACCATTCAGCCAATCAGATTGTTTGTTACACAGTAAGCCATTCAGCCAATCAGATTGTGTGTTACACAGTAAACCATTCAGCCAATCAGATAGTGTGTTACACAGTAAACCATTCAGCCAATCAAATTGTGTGTTACACAGTAAACCATTCAGCCAATCAGAATGTGTGCTACACAGTTGTATTGTACTGAACGAACGTTGTAATTGATATAGATAAATAATGCAAAATTGGGCAGAGGAAACCTTAAGGTTAAACCTGAAGTAATACCTGAAGATGTATAAATATAGCACTGGCTATTTCAATAAGATGTTGGTCATGTACAATGTACTGCAGTTGTATTGTACAACTTTATTCATACCATGGGTGTAATATTGTACAACTTTATTCATACCATGGGTGAAATATTGTACAACTTTATTTATATATACCATGGGTGTAATATTGCACAACTTTATTTATACCGTGGGTGTAATATTGTACAACTTTATTTATACCATGTGTGAAATATTGTACAACTTACAACTTTATTTATACCATGGGTGTAATATTGTACAACTTACAACTTTATTCTTACCATATTTGTAATATTGTACGATGTTTATACCATGGGTGTAATATTGTACAACTTCATCTATTTATACCATGGCTGTAATATTGTACAACTTACAACTTAATTCATACCATGGGTGTAATATTGTACAACTTACAACTTTATTCATACCATGGGTGTAATATTGTACAACTTTATTCATACCATGGGTGAAATATTGTACAACTTTATTCATACCATGGGTGTAATATTGTACAACTTTATTCATACCATGGGTGTTATATTGTACAACTTAATTCATACCATGGGTGAAATATTGTACAACTTTATTTATACCATGGGTGTAATATTGTACAACGTTATCTATTGATACCATGGGTGTAATATTGTACAACATTATATATTCATACCATGGCTGTAATATTGTATAACTTACAACTTAATTCATACCATGGGTGTAATATTGTACAACATTATTTATTCATACCATGGCTGTAATATTGTATAACTTACAACTTAATTCATACCATGGGTGTAATATTGTACAACTTTGTTTATACCATGGGTGTAATATTGTACAACTTTATTCATACCATGGGTGAAATATTGTACAACGTTATATATTCATACCATGGGTGTAATATTGTACAACTTTAGCTATTTATACCATGGGTGTAATATTGTACAACGTTTATACCATGGGTGTAAAATTGTACAATGTCATTTTTTTATCACATGGGTGAAATATTGTACAACGTTATCTTTTTATACCATGGGTGTAATATTTTACAACTTTATCTATATATACCATGGGTATAATATTGTACAACGTTATATATTCATACCATGGGTGTAATATTGTACAACTTTATCTATTTATACCATGGGTGTAATGTTGTACAACGTTTATACCATGGGTGTAAAATTGTACAATGTCATTTATTTATCACATAGGTGTAATATTGTACAACGTTATCTATTTATACCATGGGTGTAAAATTGTACAATGTCATTTATTTATCACATGGGTGTAATATTGTACAACGTTATCTATTTATACAATGGGTGTAATATTGTACAACTTTTAATTTAAATATTAAAAATTTAATTATGTTATTTGAATTTGTAACATATAAGATATGTTGCTTTTGTTTTGAAATGTAAAATATTTTGTTCATACTTTGAAATATTCTTAAAGAAAAACTTGATAATGTCTATTTTATTTATTAGTGTGAACTGGCTGGTGAACATAGATATTTTGAGAAATATCAATATACTAATAACTACACTAGCTGGACTGAGTGGTTAAATTGTCTGACATATTATCTCTAGTCCTCCATCTCTGGGCCAGGGTGACTGAGTGATTAAGGTGTCTGACATATTATCTCTAGCCCTCCATCTCTGGGACAGGGTGACTGAGTGGTTAAGGTGTCTGACAAATTATCACTAGTCCTCCATCTCTGGGCCAGGGTGACTGAGTGGTTAAATTGTCTGACATATTATCTCCAGTCCTCCATCACTGGGCCAGGGTGACTGAGTGATTAAATTGTCTGACATATTATCTCTAGTCCTCCATCTCTGGGCCAGGGTGACTGAGTGGTTGAAGTGTCTGACAAATTATCTCTAGCCGTCCATCTCTGGGCCAGGGTGACTGAGTGGTTAAAGTGTCTTACAAATTATCTCTAGTCCTCCATCTCTGGGCCAGGGTGACTGAGTGATTAAAGTGTCTGACATATTATCTCTAGTCCTCCATCTCTGGGCCAGGGTGACTGAGTGATTAAAGTGTCTGACATATTATCTCTAGTCCTCCATCTCTGGGCCAGGGTGACTGAGTGATTAAGGTGTCTGACATATTATCTCTAGTCCTCCATCTCTGGGCCAGGGTGACTGAGTGATTAAAGTGTCTGACATATTATCTCTAGTCCTCCATCTCTGGGCCAGGGTGACTGAGTGATTAAGGTGTCTGACATATTATCTCTAGTCCTCCATCTCTGGGCCAGGGTGACTGAGTGGTTAAAGTGTCTGACATATTATCTCTAGTCCTCCATCTCTGGGCCAGGGTGACTGAGTGATTAAGGTGTCTGACATATTATCTCTAGTCCTCCATCTCTGGGCCAGGGTGGCTGAGTGATTAAATTGTCTGACATATTATCTCTAGTCCTCCATCTCTGGGCCAGGGTGACTGAGTGATTAAGGTGTCTGACATATTATCTCTAGTCCTCCATCTCTTGGCCACGGTGACTGAGTGATTAAATTGTCTGACATAGTATCTCTAGCCCTCCATCTTTGGGCCACAATGACTGAGTGGTTAAGGTGTCTGACTTATAATCTCTAGTCCGCCATCTCTGGGCCACGGTGACTGAGTGATTAAATTGTCTGACATATTATCTCTAGTCCTCCATCTCTGGGCCAGGGTGACTGAGTGATTAAGGTGTCTGACATATTATCTCTAGTCCTCCATCTCTGGGCCAGGGTGACTGAGTGGTTAAAGTGTCTGACAAATTATCTCTAGTCCTCCATCTGTGGGCCAGGGTGGCTGAGTGGTAAAGGTGTCTGACATATCATCTCTAGTCCTCCATCTCTGGGCCAGGGTGACTGAGTGGTTGAAGTGTCTGACATATCATCTCTAGTCCTCCATCTCTGGGCCAGGGTGACTGAGTAGTTGAAGTGTCTGACATATTATCTCTAGCCCTCCATCTCTGGGCCAGGGTGACTGAGTGGTTGAAGTGTCTGACATATCATCTCTAGTCCTCCATCTCTGGGCCACAATGACTGAGTGGATTAGGTGTCTGGCATATTATCTCTAGCCCTCCATCTCCGGGCCAGGGTGACTGAGTGGTTAAGGTGTCTGACAAATTATCTCTAGTCCTCCATCTCTGGGCCACTATGCCTGAGTGGTTAAGGTGTCTGACATATGACCATAGTTCCTGGTTATTGATAGGATATAAAATTCAAGCAAACCTCATTTTTCTAAACTTTTTACAATATATTGCATAGTTATATTGTGACATAATGTTTTTGGATGTTTAATTTACGTGGATTTCGGTTTTTGACCAAAATCAACGAATTTATGTCACCACAAAAACTTACCATTTTAATGAATTCATACAAATGTCAGGTAGCTTACCTAATGTGTTTCCCACTGGTACCCAGTGCGTAAAGTCTATTTCAGGGAGTTCCATAAAAAAGTTCAAAGTACCAGCCTAAAATTATTGTTCAAACAAAAATATGGTACACTATATCTACCAATGAATAATTTATTGAGTCTCATGAAATTATCAACTCTGACATGATAATTGTTTCACTGATTTCACTGTAGGTTGCTTATTTTTATGTTAATTTCTTGTGTTCCATGTGTTAATTTGTTGAAATTCACTACTTATTGTATAAATCAAAATAAGTATGATATGGAGTGATTCATTAACTCCAATGGTTTCTGTAATAATCTGAATATCGATGAATGTTATAAACGTGTACACTGTTAGTTATCCGATAGCCCTCGAGCTATCTTACCTAGCTGTGATATTCACTTTTCTTGTTATATTGATCATTTTAATCTTAAATGTTCTTGTGAGGCTTACATCTAACCAACAGTGATTGTACCATTCAATGCTTAAGAATATCATCTGTTCTGTATCAAAAGTCAAATAAATTATGATTCCAATAATTCTCTTATTTAGTTTTTTCAGTTTTGCCTTTATATAAGACTTTGACTTGAACAAAAATGTTGACACCGCGTCGTCAGGTGAAACACCTTAGTCTCAACTTCTAGTCACTAACACTGTTCAATCTCAAAAAATATTTGGTTGAAATAGTTTCTATATTAGGTCACCCGAGACTAAGACCTATTCTAATTGCTATCGTCGTGTGTCAACAATTTACATTTTTGACTTATTCTCCAAAACTACTAAAGTAAATTCAATGACATTTTGCACACACCTTCTAATGCATAAGGCCAATCAAAATTATGAATTGTGTAGCCTCCAACTTAAATGGCTATTGGAGGGGTTGAAAGGGATAAAATTAAGTAAAGTTTCAAAAATCTTCTTCTGAACTTGCAGATGTGGTGGAATGAAATACACTTCATAGAATATGTGTCTTAAGACCCTTTACCACATGAGGCCAGATGGGCCAATATCCCTCACGTGTTCCAGGTCAATAACACAAACTACTAACTTAATAAATTCATTTCTGCAGAAGAATTTTAAAGAATTTGCTACATTTCCCGTATTTGGTCCCATCCCTAGAGAATTTATTTCACTTGAGTTAATTATTTTTAAAAGTTACTTTCTTTACACATTACCACTATTGAAAAGTTTGAGCTTCTAATTTTACTTCAAGTTGAAAATATGAAAAATAATTAATTGCATCCCGAAAAAAATCCATGGCACTATATTCTATATGAAATGAAGCACTGATTGTGCATGCACCAAAGGCGAAATAAATTATTTTTTATTATTTTTTTTGTGAGAATTAGGCACATATGTACACGATTAAACACTAATTATTGTTCAAATGACAAATATCATTTATGCTCTGTAGGCGGTGAAGCATCTTTAATCAATTCATTTCTGCAGAAGGATTTTAAAGAATTTGCTACATTTCCCATATTTTGCCCCATCCCTAGATAATTTGTTTCACTTGATTTAATTATTTTTAAAAGTTACAAAAGACACGAGCTTTAACAACATGACAAATAAGGTTGATAAGACATGAAAAACGAGGCTGACTAGACATGACAAACGAGGCGGACTAGACATAACAACGAGGCTGACTAGACATAACAAACGAGGTTGACTAGACATAACAACGAGGCTGACAAGACATGACAAACGAGGCTGATAAGAAATGACAAACGCAACTCACTAGGCATAACAAAGGAGGCTGACAAGACATGACAAAGGAGGCTGACAAGACATTACAAACGAGGCTGACAAGACATGACAAACGAGGCTGACTAGACATAACAAACGGGGTTGACAAGACATGACAAACGAGGCTGACAAGACATGACAATCGAGGTTGACAAGACATGACAAATGAGGCTGACAAGACGTGACAAACGAGGCTGACAAAACATGACAAACGAGGCTGACAAGACATGACAAACGGGATTGACAAGACATTACAAACGAGACTGACGAGACATGACAAACAAGGCTGACAAGACATGACAAACGAGGCTGACAAGACATGACAAACAAGGTTGACAAGACATGACAAACGAGGCTGAAAAGACATGACAAACAAGGCTGAAAAGACATAACAAACGAGGCTGACAAAACATGACAAATGAGGCTGACAAGACATGACAAACAAGGCTGACAAGATATAACAAACGAGACTGACAAGACATAACAAACGAGGCTGACAAGATATAACAAACGAGGCTGACAAGACATGACAAACTAGGCTGACAAGACATGACAAACGAGGCTGACAAGATATGACAAACAAGGCTGATAAGAAATGACGAACGAAATTCACTAAACATAACAAAGGAGGCTTACAAGACCTGGCAAGACATAATAAACGAAGCTGACAAGACATGACAAACGAGGTTGACTAGACATGACAAACGAGGCTGACCAGACATAACAAACGAGGCTGACAAGACATGACAAACTAGGCTGACAAGACATAACAAACGAGGCTGACAAAACATGACAAACTAGGCTGACAAGACATGACAAACGAGGCTGACAAGACATGACAAACGAGGCTGACAAGACATGACAAACGAGGCTGACAAGACATGACAAACGAGGCTGACAAGACATGACAAACGAGGCTGACAAGACATGACAAACGAGGCTGACAAGACATGACAAACGAGGCTGACAAGACATGACAAACGAGGCTGACAAGACATGACAAACGAGGCTGACAAGACATGACAAACGAGGCTGACAAGACATGACAAACGAGGCTGACAAGACATGACAAACGAGGCTGACAAGACATGACAAACGAGGCTGACAAGACATGACAAACGAGGCTGACAAGACATGACAAACGAGGCTGACAAGACATGACAAACGAGGCTGACAAGACATGACAAACGAGGCTGACAAGACATGACAAACGAGGCTGACAAGACATGACAAACGAGGCTGACAAGACATGACCAATAAGACTGACTAGACATTAGAACGAATATATGTAGCCGGCCTACTATACCTTTCGGCCGGGTACGAATTGGTCCCTATGTGTTGTAATGGAGCAGCGCCTCCGAAAATCACTCGGGCACAATTTTCTATACTTTGTTGTAGGTTTACGATTAATTTATGCATATACAAGCATTTACATAATGTTATCCTAAACAAACATAACTACCATTCTTTACATCTACCGTACCACTCACAAGACATCAAATTCATAATTTGAAGACTTCCAGTATAAATTCTCTTCAGAAAGGCCTTCATATGTATATGTGTAAAAAAAAAAAATCTAGCTGAGAATTTGGTATTTTATACGGTTCAGTTTTATTGTCTAGTAGGTAAGCAGTATAAAACAAATAAGATAAATGCATGCAAACGTTTTAATAATGGTTTGCATAATCATTACTTTGCTCCATTAGCAGTAATAGGCACCAATTGTAGCTCTAAAGACGACATCATTACCTGTCTAAAAGTCTTTTGAGCTTCAATATTGCAGCTAACTAGACATGACAAATAAGACTGACTAGAAATAACAAACGGGGCTGACAAGAGTATTCAACCACATTCCCCATTCTATGGTAGAGCAATAAAACAAATGAAAATGAGATAATCTGAAATATTTATTATTTAATTCAGAATACTGCATCTATCAACACTATCAGTATGATTAATTACTTTCTCAGCTTTTTACATTTCACTTTCTTAAAACTACTGGATATTTTTGTTTTTTCCTTTTGTTTACTTTTCTTTTCACTAATTGTCAATTCAAACTTGTCAGTCACTTTCTTTTTCTTGTGTCCAAAATCCACATCTAGTTCAGCTTGATGTTTCTTCTGAAAACAGAAAGCAGCACAGTTATAAATACTAACAAGAAGCCCAGAGTAACGCTCAATTAGTTTGTAATTCAGTAATCTTCTAAATACAGGATTATTGTTTCTTTTCTGGAATTTCAAGATTTACCTCTACTTTCCCTATTGGGCTCGAGAGTCAGAAGTAAAATTTATACATAATGTGTTCCCGTTTACCCACGAATGTTTCTGCCCAAATTTGGATACATTCCTTGTAGAACTCTATTATTAGTTGCAATTTAAGGATTTACCTCTATTCTCCTATTGGGCCCCACCCCTCCTGCCCCCAGGGGGTCAGAGCCAAAATCTATAAAGGATCTATGCCCCTTCCCCTAAGGATGTTTCTGGCCAAATTCGGTTACAAGCCATGCAGAACTCTATGACTAGTAGTGATACGTCAATTTCCCCTATTGAGCCCCACCCTCTTGCCCCTCGGGAGTCGGAGCCAAAAACTAAATAAACTCTGTTTCCCTTCCCCCAAAGATATTTCTAACCAATTTTGGTTGTAATAAATGCAGAACTCTGAGACTAATAGCAATTTATAAGGAAATGTTAATTTTGCCCTGGGGGTGGGGATTTCTCTGTTTGGACACAGGCACTCATAACTGCAACCCTAAGTTCTGCTCTAACTAAATTCAACCATTTTGAGACAAAAGATATTGAATACAAACATTTATACTAGGGCGGTACATCTTATGCAAGGGGGGTATGTTTTGATAGGGGTATAAAAAGTATCCGGATAATATTTATGCAGGAGGTACATATTATGCATGACACCTTTGGTATGCTAATAATTACTAGGGTGACCGGTAGTACTGGTCAATCAAAGGAAAGGTTTAATCATGTAAGGCCCGGCTTAGATTGCACCAACCATATATTGCAGAAGGTGGATACGCCCCATTATGGGCCAGTGTGTACCAGGTTGTCACTGATGTGCTCAACTGTTTCTCTGACCCCCAGGATCCATCATATATATATATATATATATAGCTGTGGCCAAAATAATTCTCTTTACTAGACTGAAGTAAATGTTATATATATGTCATTTTTAAATAATAATGTTTTGTTCTACTAACTGATCCCATGTGTGAGGATCCCACATGATGGCTCTCGGCTGATCATTGGAAGAATTTTCAGTTCAACACAAATGAATGAAGCAATTACCTTATTAGATTTCCTCTTTTTAGGTTTTAGAAGTTCCTCACAGCTGTCTTTGTTATTATCCTCCTCATCGTCATTGTTGTTGTCGTCCTCATCGTCATTGTTGTTGTCGTCCTCATCGTCATTGTTGTTGTCATCCTCATCGTCATTGCTGTTGTCGTCCTCATCGTCATTGCTGTTGTCCTCATCATCGTCACTGTCGATGTTATTCACGCCAGAATCACTGTCTTGCTTGTCCAAATCACTTTTGGTTTTTACTTCTTGTTCTTTACTTATTGTGTATGCTTCATGTTCCATAGTATGTAATTGGCTGAAAATTAATAATAACGTGAAATGACTTGTTAAGATTACAAAGGCCCAATGGGCCTGAATTGTTCACCTGCTATCTGGTAATAGCGGTTCAGAATTAAGACCCAAGTCAGCCAATAAGAATTTCTATGTATGACCCTGGTAATATCAGGTATCTAGGTATCTTGGTAAATGATAATAAGTCATTTAAAGATTTTCGCCAATTTGAATGAAGGTCAAGGTCATTACCAAACTTGGTAGCCCTTCATCCAATGTTTATCAGATTTCTTATTTATTAATATGTATAATGTCCTATAATTTTACAATGTCAAGATATCTACTGACCTTGTGTGTACAGACCACTGCACTTGTGTCTATACAGACCACTGACATTGTGTCTATACAGACCACTGACCTTGTGTCTATACAAACCACTGACCTTGTGAATATACAGACCACTGACCTTGTGTCTATACAGACCACTGACCTTGTGTCTATACAGACCACTGACCTTGTGAATATACAGACCACTGACCTTGTGTCTTTACAGACCACTGACCTTGTGTCTATACAGACCACTGACCTTATCTCTATACAGACCACTGACCTTGTGTCTATACAGACCACTGACCTTGTGTCATCAGAAACTGTTTTCATACACTGCCAAGTATACTCCACAAAGCGGGACTGCTGTAACAGACGGTTCATCCTCTGGAAGTGGCGCTCTAAAATCAAACAAGGTACATATTACTGTAAGTCATTCACATAAAATGTTACCCACATGGGGCAGGAAAGGACAAATTGACAAAAAACTCCAAACAGGGTTAAGACAATTACCTGTATAAGGGAGAAGACCCTCCAGTGATGATCTGATGCTGGGGAACTCCGCCAGTTGTTCTTGGGTAAATATCTCCAGTACTGAGGACACGACCAGCTGTGCCTCATGGCAGTGGCGACTGTTGGTGTTCCACTGTGCAGCAAACCTCAGCACAGTATCTAAATAAGTAGACGGTGAACAAATTTTGAATTCCTCAGTTCAAACACAGCATTAAGAAGTTATAATGACACCTTTGAGAGTTATGTCCCTAAAGGATTTGCCATCACATGAAGACCCCCTATGGTATAAAAAAGGTTCCCCAAAATGTGACTGTTGTTCATCAAACTCAAGTAAGCTTTAAGCTATTTTAAGCCCTCGCCCCCTTTAAATCTTCCTTACCCTCGCCCGCTATAAATCTTACTTATCCTCGCCCTCTATAAATCTTACTTACTCTTGCCCCCTACAATTCTTACTTATCCTCACCCTCTATAAATCTTACTTACCCTCGCCCTCTATAAATCTAACTTACCCTCGCTCACTATAAATCTTACTTACCCTCGCCTCTATAAATCTTACTTACCCTCGCCCTCTATGAATCTTACTTACTCTCGCCCTCTATAAATCTTACTTACCCTCGCCCTCTATAAATCTTACTTACTTTTGCCCCCTATAAATCTTACTTACTCTTGCGCCCTATTTATATCTTCCTTACCCTCGCTGTCTATAAATCTTACTTACCCTAACCCTGTATAAATCTTACTTACTCTTGCCCCTTACAAATCTTACTTACCCACGCCCTATTTATATCTTCCTTACCCTCACCCCCTTTAAATCTTACTTACCCTCGCCCCTATAAATCTTTCTTACCCTCACCCCCTATAAATCTTACTTTCAACTATTTATTTTCTAACTGAGTTAGATTTGAAATTGAGATCACATCTACATGTATTCTCGGTATTTGAAAAAATGAGTAATTCAGATTCTATATTTTTGAAACAGTTGTCATCTAGAGGAAGAAAAAAATGCAAATAAATCAATAAGAATGTCTCTTCATTTGAAAATTTTTGGCCTCATGGCCATCTTGCACATGGAATCATTACCTATTTGGTCGATTCGTAGTTTCTCCAGTGTTGTTTTGAGGTCCTCCTCACCCTTGTTTTCCATAAGAATTTCTGTAACACAGATTGGTACCATTAAGGGTCTCCCTATAGTTTGCTCATTTCAACTCATTAAACACAAATCATGTAATTAATAATGTAATGTTTCACAATTGTCTGATGCTTAAAACATCAATATCA
>SAYR01000628.1:667907-678256 GCA_004382745.1 Argopecten irradians irradians
CCCCTATAAATCTTACTTACCCTCACCCCCTATAAATCTTACTTAACCTCACCCCCTATAAATCTTCCTACCCCCCTCCCTATGGCTTTATAGGAGCCAGTAACTGACTGTAAAACAAATAATCAAATGTAGTACTTTAGACGATTTCTTTTCATATAACTGAGTGAGATCGAAATTGAGATTAAATCTATTATCAGTATTTGAAAAAAACGAGTCATTCAGATTCTGTATTTTTGAAACAGTTGTCATCTAGAGGAAGTAAAAAATGCAAATAAATCAATAAGAATGTCTCTTCGTTTTGAAAATTTGTGGCCTCATGGCCATCTTACACATGGAATCATTACCTATTTGGTCAATTCGTAGTTTCTCCAGTGTTGTTTTGAGGTCCTCCTCACCCTTGTTTTCCATAAGAATTTCTGTAACACACATTGGTACCATTAAGAGACTCCCTATAGTTTGCTCATAATGGCGGACAACTTATGTTATTGATAATGTAATGTTTCACAATTGTCTGATGCTTAAAACATCAATATCACGTCCTAAAGAAAGTAAAATTGATTCTTTGTTTGTTTGATTATTTAAATGTCCTATTAACAGCCAGGGTCATGTAAGGACGGCCTCCCAGGCAGTGTGTAGCGTATGTGTAGTGCAGGGTGCGTGTTTTGGGAGACTGCGGTATGTTCATGTTGTGTCTTCTTGTATACATTATATTGACAACGGGCAAACCAGTCTTAGGGAACAATCAGGACTTGTGTGCTTTATATCTACGCCGGGAATTACAGTTCTCTGATGATGTTTTGTGTGTGGATGTGTTGTATGTGGATGTGTGGTATGTGGATGTTTTGACTCTTGATGTTTTGTATGTGGATGTGTGGTATGTGGATGTTTTGTCTCTTGATGTTTTGTATGTGAATGCAGTTTAACCTATTTATGATAAGAATTATATCTTACTGTAGATAGATAGAGAAATGCTACTCTGATATCTGATTACTTACGAGGTCTGTTTATTGTGTAAAGATGTCAAGTAATCATTGTATGACACACATTTTCTACTACTGGGCGCAGCCATTGTTTTAATAACAGCTGTGGAGCTAGCCTATAGCTTAGTTTCATATTTTGTATTATCAGTGCTTCTAGTTGTTGCAGCCGATGTTTTGAATATGAAAATGAAAATAGCCAAATTAACCCTTTTGGCCACACCCCCAAGGGGTTTCATACCCCAAACCCCCGTCCTCATTTGTACAATTTTGAATCCCCACTCCATAAGGATGCCACTATTGCATTATGAATGTTATCTCATCCTTAGTTTCAAAGAAGAAGTCGTTCATATGGCAATAGCCCAATTGTGGGTCAGCCCAACCATCTGACGTACAATTTTCTGTCAGCACCCCATAAGGATACTACCAGTCAAATTTTGTTTAATACTATCCAATGGTTATGAAGAAGAAATCTATGAATAACAGACGGATGATGGATGCCACCTTTGGACCAGATGAGCTAAAATTATTGATAAGTCTCTTAATCATTAATTAAAACAAGAGATCTCAGAAGGATCTTGGCACCCACCAAGAGATTCCAAAGGGATCTTGGCACCCACCATGATTCATCTATGTCTAACAATTGAGAGAGAGATCTTTACTCTACTTTTAAAACCTACATATGGAATTTGAGAGATCCCTTCAGCACATTTCAAGAAATAGCGTTAACTAGAATTGTGAACGGACATACAGACAACAGACCATGGCCAAAATGCAATTTGAAAAGCTCATGGTGATGATTGGCGAAAAGAAGATTGTGTATTAAAAGAGGTTACATCTATGTGCAAAATTATTTCCATACAAACGAATATGTTTCCAAAAGTTTGATTCTGACTTGAAATCAGCAGATAAACAGAAATCTTGCTCTCTTTTAGTAGTTGTTGACAAGCAAACGGTCCGTTTTTAAATTTTGAAATCCATAACTATGAACAATTCAATTTTAATGGTAAGTTATCACAAAACTAACAAGGCAAAAATCTGACTTATTCAAAAGTTATTAGAGTTAGTAAGTAAAAGCCTGGTGACATAGCTACAGATATAATCTGACATATTCACAGATCATCACACTGGATTAGTTACAGATATAATCTGACATATTCGCAGATCACCACCCTGGATTAGCTACAGATATAATCTGACATATTCACAGATCACCACACTGGAGAAAAATCTGATACATTCACAGATTACCCCACTGGATTAGTTACAGATATAATCACTCATCTTTCATGGTATTCTATAATGGTCAGCAGCTTTCTGTACAGTAGCTGTTATCTAACGTGGTAACGCTTGGAAGTATTTCTTTATATCTGGCAATTTTTGGACATGTTAATGTACTGGATGTACTGGACTGTGTAAGTGTCTTAGAATGCACTGGACCGTGTTAGTGTCTTAGGATGTACTGGACCGTGTTAGTGTCTTAGGATGTACTGGGCCGTGTTAGTGACATAGAATGCACTGGACTGTGTTAGTGCCTTAGGATGTACTGGACCGTGTTAGTGCCTTAGAATGCACTGGACTGTGTTAGTGCCTTAGGATGTACTGGACCGTGTTAGTGACATAGGATGTACTGGACCGTGTTAGTGCCTTAGAATGCACTGGACCATGTTAGTGCCTTAGGATTTACTGGACCGTGTTAGTGCCTTAGAATGTACTGGACCATGTTAGTGCCTTAGAATGTACTGGACCGTGTTAGTGTCTCATGATGTACTGGACCATGTTAGTGTCTTAGGATTTACTGGACCGTGTTAGTGCCTTAGAATGTACTGGACCGTGTTAGTGTCTTAGAATGTACTGGACCATGTTAGTGTCTCAGGATCTACTGGACTGTGTTAGTGTCTTAGAATGTACTGGACCGTGTTAGTGTCTCAGGATCTACTGGACTGTGTTAGTGTCTTAGAATGCACTGGACCGTGTTAGTGTCTTAGGATTTACTGGACAGTGTTAGTGCCTTAGAATGCACTGGACCGTGTTAGTGTCTTAGGATTTACTGGACAGTGTTAGTGTCTTAGAATGTACTGGACCGTGTTAGTGTCTTAGAATGTACTGGACCATGTTAGTGTCTCAGGATCTACTGGACTGTGTTAGTGCCTTAGGATGTACTGGACCGTGTTAGTGCCTTAGAATGTACTGGACCGTGTTAGTGCCTTAGAATGTACTGGACCGTGTTAGTGACATAGGATGTACTGGACCGTGTTAGTGCCTTAGGATGTACTGGACCATGTTAGTGTCTTAGGATTTACTGGACCGTGTTAGTGCCTTAGAATGTACTGGACCGTGTTAGTGACATAGGATGTACTGGACCATGTTAGTGTCTTAGAATGTACTGGACCGTGTTAGTGACATAGGATGTACTGGACCATGTTAGTGTCTTAGGATTTACTGGACCATGTTAGTGTCTCAGGATCTACTGGACTGTGTTAGTGTCTTAGAATGTACTGGACCGTGTTAGTGTCTTAGAATGTACTGGACCGTGTTAGTGCCTTAGAATGTACTGGACCATGTTAGTGCCTTAGAATGTACTGGACAGTGTTAGTGCCTTAGAATGTACTGGACCATGTTAGTGCCTTAGGATGTACTGGACCATGTTAGTGCCTTAGGATGTACTGGACAGTGTTAGTGCCTTAGAATGTACTGGACCATGTTAGTGCCTTAGGATGTACTGGACTGTGTTAGTGTCTTAGAATGTACTGGACCGTGTTAGTGCCTTAGGATTTACTGGACCATGTTAGTGTCTTAGGATTTACTGGACCGTGTTAGTGCCTTAGAATGTACTGGACCATGTTAGTGACATAGGATTTACTGGACCGTGTTAGTGCCTTAGAATGCACTGGACCGTGTTAGTGACATAGGATTTACTGGACCATGTTAGTGTTTTAGAATGTACTGGACCATTTTAGTGTCTTAGGATTTTCTGGACCATGTTAGTGCCTTAGAATCTACTGGACCGTGTTAGTGCATTAGAATGCACTGGACCGTGTTAGTGTCTCAGGATGTACTGGACCATGTTAGTGCCTTAGAATGTACTGGACAGTGTTAGTGTCTCAGGATTTACTGGACCATGTTAGTGCCTTAGAATGTAATGGACCGTGTTAGTGACATAGAATGTACTGGACCATGTTAGTGCCTTAGAATGTACTGGACCGTGTTAGTGCCTCAGGATCTACTGGACTGCGTTAGTGCCTTAGAATGTACTGGACCATGTTAGTGTCTTAGAATGTACTGGACCATGTTAGTGTCTCAGGATCTACTGGACTGTGTTAGTGCCTTAGAATGCACTGGACTGTGTTAGTGCCTTAGAATGTACTGGACCGTGTTAGTGCCTTAGAATGTACTGGACCGTGTTAGTGCCTTAGAATGTACTGGACCATATTAGTGCCTTAGGATTTATTGGACCATGTTAGTGTTTTAGAATGTACTGGACCGTGTTAGTGCCTTAGAATGTACTGGACCGTGTTAGTGCCTTAGAATGTACTGGACCATATTAGTGCCTTAGAATGTACTGGACCGTCTTAGTGCCTTAGGATGTACTGGACCATGTTAGTGCCTTAGAATGCACTGGACCATGTTAGTGCCTTAGAATGTACTGGACCGTGTTAGTGTCTTAGAATGTACTGGACCATGTTAGTGTTTTAGGATGTACTGGACTGTGTTAGTGCCTCAGGATGTACTGGACTGTGTTAGTGCCTTAGAATGCACTGGACAGTGTTAGTGCCTTAGAATGCACTGGACCGTGTTAGTGCCTTAGAATGTACTGGACCATTCAACAAACCTTTCATTATTTTGAGGACCCTGAACGGCTGCTCCAGTCGGATGGCTAATATAATGGCTTTCAGGAACTTCTTTTGCTGAATAAGGTTTGATAAAGTTTGTTCACTGAAATAAAATAATATGAACAGTCAACATCATTACCCCAGAAAACAACAGTGCATATATATAGAGGTACTTCAAAATAATTCTGTGAATTCCATGAAGGAAAGTTACAAAGAAACAGAACTTATACATCGACCCCCTGTAACCATTACCATGATAGCAATTATTAATATGAGTTTTAGCCATTTTACAAAAACTGCGTATAGTGATCTTGTTACCATGGCAACCAAAGATTTTGGAATGTAAATCTTTGCTGCACATTGACATATGGTTGCCAATATTATCTCAAAATTGCAGTAGGGTTTTGCGATCTCTACATAAAGACTAGAGAGACATCCCAACTTCCACCACCCCCTAGATTGTCCACATTGTGGTTGTCTAGATTCACTGAACCAACTTTGTTTACTTTTCGACCCCTTCTATACAAATATGAACTCATTTACCCCTACAATTACATAATACACAGTTCCAGTCTTAGACTCAGAAGAGTCCAATAGTGTCCCCAGGGGTGGAATACCTACTGTAATATAAACTCCTCCTCCTTTGCACGATCTCCATCTTTCTCCTCCTGTGTAACATCCTGTGAAAAAACACACCTTCACCATCACAATTACAGAAACAAACACATAATGTATTCACAATCACAACTAGAACTGTCGCCAGAGTGGACTAATACCCCCGCTGCACAAATTTAGTAATACCTCCATTAATAAGGAACATTGCAGAACCCTATATTGTTTACTGAACTCCTCTTTATGTCAGGGTTCTGTGTAACAAATTTTGTCAAAAACTTTCAAGTAGTTTAGGAGGAGTTTGCCAGATAGTTGAGTCTAGACGGTTGTGTAACCTACCTTCCATACAATGACAGTTGAATCAGCACCACCAGTAATGTTGTGTAACCTACCTTCCATACAATGACAGTTGAATCAGCACCACCAGTAATGTTGTGTAACCTACCTTCCATACAATGACAGTTGAATCAGCACCACCAATAATGCTGTGTAACTTACCTTCCATACAATAACAGTTGAATCAGCACCACCAGTAATGTTGTGTAACCTACCTTCCATACAATGACAGATGAATCAGCACCACCAGTGATGTTGTGTATCCTACCTTCCATACAATGACAATTGAATCAGCACTACCAGTAATGTTGTGTAACCTACCTTCCATACAATAACAGTTGAATCAGCACCACCAGTAATGTTGTGTAACCTACCTTCCATACAATCACAGTTGAATCAGCACCACCAGTAATGTTGTGTAACCTACCTTCCATACAATAACAGTTGAATCAGCACCACCAGTGATGTTGTGTAACCTACCTTCCATACAATGACAGTTGAATCAGCACCACCAGTGATGATTTGGTTCTCCTGTTTGTTACTACACAGGGCCCAGACTTTATTTTCGTGTTCATCAAACGTCTTCACACACTCGTTATTTTTTATCGTCCAGAGTTTCAGGAGGCCATCAGAGCCACTGTTAACAGATAGTAACAGTAGATGATGTTAACAATACATAATTAGTATCTTACAATACACGGTTTATTTTGGTGCGAAAAAAAATTTGACTACATATTACAAGAATAAATCGAATTGAAGAAATTCCTTTAGTACAGTCCCAAAATGCAATATGCACAACTTGGGCTCGAGGGGACCTAAATATGCAATTTGAGAAAGATCCCTCCAGTGGTTTCTGAGAAATAGCCGAAACAAGAATTGTTAACGGACAGAAGGACAAACAGATGGACCACCATCTGATGATGGTGGGCTAATGATGCATGGTAATAATTAGAGGTTATTATTTGACAATTTTGATATCGCACCCTTTATCAGCCCGAGACCGCCATATCAGCCCAAGGGCTGATATCAGGTCAAGGGCTGATAAAGGGTGCGATATCAAAATTGTCATATCATAACCTTTTTATCACACAATTTGGAAAAAAAAAGAGAAAGAAATTTTAACAATTTAAATACATGTATTAAAATGTATTGTCAATGACCGATATTCCACTGGTAATAATGTAGGCCAATTTAATGGAAAAACTTCATTACATGTACATGTAGATCTATATGTTTTTAACAAATACGGTTAAATGAACGAGTTGAAACATAAATTTTAAGCAAAATTAACAAGATCCTATTGAAGGCTAACTATATCACTTAAAAAAATGATAATGTTCAACAAATTCCTGCAAAGCGGGTTCATTTCAGAATAATCAGTTTTACAACGGACCGGAATTATGAATTCAACGGGAAAATTAAACTACACAGATTAAACTGTCTAATTTAATCCTGTGTCTCTTCTTGTTGACAAACGCATGTCGTTGATTTTATTTATACCAAATACATTTTTTTTGTGTTACAATTATGTGAATTGCGTTGCTTTGTTTTCGGCACTCAGACATTTTAACTTATTTCAACCTGATCTTAGTTAAGACAATATCTCCAGTAAAATCAATATGAAACAGACTATTTCTGATTTCTGATATCTTTCTCAATACGTTTATTCGAGAGCTATTTTGAAATTGAAAATTGTATCCGTTATTCAACTTATCGTCTGAAGGAAACTGAATCAAAGCGGCAACTCTAAAATCCGGAATGAAAACCCCGGATGACGTGATATCAGCCCGGGTCGATAACTAATATCAGCCCGGGCTAATATCAAATTATGACGTCATAATGTGATATCAGCCCTGGTGCTGATATGACGGCACGGACATCACTAGTATCGCATGGGCAAAACGTTCATCATCATAGACAAAAGTGTGATAAATATAAATATACGATAGCAGGTCTGTTGTGCATTAATATATTTCTGTTATATGTATTGGGTGGATCGAAAGCTTCCACCTGTCTATGAAGGCAACCTGTCTATAGTGACTGTTTTTCTGTCTGAAGCGGTCGTTAAAGGGTTTGACTGTTGTATAAACAGTAAGCACTGTTAAAGCAAACCTCTGGCACCAACAAAATCACTTCGTTATCAGCATAGTTTGTTACACACATAGGAACCTTATTGGGGAATGAAATTTACTACACTGTAACCATGAATTTGCTGTAAGAGTGTTCGCTCTAAACATGTTTGACTGTATATTCTATAATTAGCATAGACTTTTTCTATACTTGGAATTTTTACTGAGTGATGAATGGTAAAAGAACTTGACTTTTTTATATAATGAAGTTAGAAGGTGACAAGGACATTTGTATGATGTATATCACCTTACCAAGACATCAACTGCATTCCTCTTGTAAGAAATATCACTCTCAACACAG
The DNA here is from genome assembly GCA_004382745.1 of Argopecten irradians irradians. Taxonomy (NCBI): domain Eukaryota; kingdom Metazoa; phylum Mollusca; class Bivalvia; order Pectinida; family Pectinidae; genus Argopecten; species Argopecten irradians. The sequence goes on from SAYR01000628.1 coordinate 676,096, forward strand.
AGCTATCATGTCCTTCAAATGTCTGAAAAGAGAAAACATATTCTAACATTGAATCTGATATTACACTAACATTGAATCTGATATTACACTAACATTGAATCTGATATTACACTATCATTGAATCTGATATTACACTATCATTGAATCTGATATTACACTATCATTGAATCTGATATTACACTAACATTGAATCTGATATTACACTATCATTGAATCTGATATTACACTAACATTGAATCTGATATTACAATAACATTGAATCTAATGTTACACTTACATTGAATCTAATGTTACACTACCATTGAATCTGATATTACACTAACATTGAATCTGATATTACACAATCATTGAATCTGATATTACACAAACATTGAATATGATATTACACTAACATTGAATCTGATATTACACTAACATTGAATCTGATATTACTGTATATGTACATAATTTATACTTACTTTAAATCTGATATTACTGTATATGTACATTATGTTGCTATTTCTACTATATAAACTAACCAAGGCAAAGTGACGTCTATGAGGTTATAACGTAACACCCAAAACGTGAATATGTAAATATAAGCATTAAAGTGACTTCCATGGTTCTATGGTCTAATCCATTATTTACATTTACTTGTGCACTTCTACTATATAAACTAACCAAGGCAAAGTGAAGTATATGACGGTATAAACTGACACCCAAAATGTGACCATTATGACATCACTAATGTTGACATTGGTGACGTCAACTCATCACCGTCAAATTGCTGTTCCATCTTTGTGGATTAAATCCGTCTTTGAAAACAGTTGTCCTGGTTAGCATAAACAATATATAATGCATGTAAACTTCCCATGGTTTCTATGGGTCTACATTCAAAATTACGCTAGCTATTACAGAAAATCACACCCATGTTACCATCTACAGGAGAAATCAGACTAGATGACCAAATCTTGATAGTGCCATCTCGCTGATGATGTAGCCTAAACACCTGCAACAAAATGCATATAGAAAACTTTAGAAAAAAGCTATTATTTTATAATATTGACAGTTTGAGATTGATGTCTTGACATGAGAATTGATATTTTAAAATATCGTTAATTTGATATGTATGACATGACAACCTTGGCCAGACTTAGTTAAAATCCATTGCTAATTAAACAGTAAAAAGCTGACCTGGATCAAACAGGTGAGAATTGAAGACACCATAATCCCACGTCTGTGGTACCTCTCACTTACGCCCAATTAGCGACCAAGTCATTTTGTACCGTGTGTCCAGACCTGAGAATAGAAATAACAAGAGGTCATGGGTCTTGACGATCATCTGATATTTGACACAATATAGCCAGCACAGTCAAAAGTATTACCAGATAGGGCAAAAACAGCTTTGTATCGATACAAAAGGAAATCAGAATAGACTAAAAATATTCACCTTTCTTCAACTAACGATTAAAGCGATTGTATACCAGAAATTCTTCAGAAGTTGTATGTTTCTGTTTTATGTTGAAAGCTGTGAACTTGAATGAAGGTCAAGGTTAATTCTTTTTCTCAAAAAAACATAGTAGCCCTTCATCCCAAGCATGTCACAGGCCCAAACATCAATATCTCTAGACCTCTTTGTTATTCACAATAAGTCATTTAAGATTTTATTCTTTTTGATGTGAAATCAAAGTACCTTGCAATATAGTTTTGATTCTGCGAACCTGATGCTTATGAATTTATCTATTTGGTGCCATGCCCCAAAAACGGGGGGGGGAAAATTTTTTTTGGAAATTTGGTTTCCTTTGGTTTCATGAGCTTTTTCTGTTACACCCTTGGAAATGGAGACTGATCATTGGTTTGTACATTTAGTTCCTTCAGGAATATCCACCACCTTCAATGTACTGTCTGTCACGCTCACCCAGGGTTTCTGCATTTAACCTTATAACCACAAACCTGAGAGCCACGACAAACAACATGTCTGATCCTGAGAGCTCACACAAACAACCATGTCTGATCCTGAGAGCTCACACAAACAACATGTCTGATCCCTGATGAGCTCAAACAAACAACATGTCTTGATTTCCATGAGATCTCACACAAACAACAAGGAAGATTTTTCAGAGCTGACCTTAAGTTTCTAGTTTAGCTATTTAACATAGTAACAAACTTATGAATGAGCATA
>SAYR01000628.1:681769-723526 GCA_004382745.1 Argopecten irradians irradians
AGGGGGAAGGCAACTTGAGACTCTGATAATGAAGGTTAGGAATGGTATTTATGTTACTTAATTGTTTGGTTCATGTCCCTTGTTTATTTGGCACCATACATGTACAATATGTAGCTTTATTCCAGTTAAGGCAATGGGTACCAATACTGTAATTTAGCTTGGCCTCATTAAAGGAAATCATTGACATGAATACCTGCATTTTCTTTTCTCTCGGCTCTGGGATATATTATACATGTTTATGCCATCATTCAGCCACTGATGTAATCAGATTGATCCATGTACCTCTATGGAAATATTATGTGAAATTTGTTTTTCCATTTAATCATAAGGTAAGTAAAATTATTACAACACATTATACTATTACTGCGCATGTATTACTACCACCGCTATGCCCACTAAGCCTCGTTTTGGTTCAAAGATGAATATTCATGAGCTAATATTAAGAAAGGTCTATATCAGCTTTATAGGCCTCCTAGTTATTTACAAGAAGTCAATTACAGATTTCAGTCATTTGACCCCTGTGACCATGAATGAAGGTCAAGGTCATTTGTTTGAACAAACTTGGTAGCCCTTCATCCCAGTATGCTACATGTCTAATATGAGTACCCTGGATTTTTTGGTTATTGAGAAGAAATAGTTTGTATGAATTGTTCACAGACGTCACATGGCATGCAGCGTATGACAAAGGACGAAGCATGATGACTGTAGGTGATCCTGACCCTTCAAGTCAGATGACCTAATAATGGTGCTATTTTTACCTTTGCTACCAGCTGTAAGAAGGTGAGGGGAGTCTTCATCAATATTCAGATCTGGGTAACACTCGCCAGTAGGTAGCACCACTATCGATTCCACACTCTAACATAAAATACATAAAAACATTCATAGTAATATCTAAAATCATGTATAGCCTCAGAATTGCCTCGGTAGCTTAACTAGCAATGTTACTTTTAAGGCTGAAAAATTAACAACACTTTTTGAACTACCTTCAAGGTCTACACATAAACTGAAGTGACTTTTAATCTTTAAATTGTAAAATCACAAAATGAGTTTGATAATGTTTGTAGAGAGCCCAAGGAAATAGGCAAGTGAACCTAAATCATTATACAGAACATATTTACCTGATACTTACCTCTAAAACAGGGAAAGTTTTGATAACCTTCAATTTATCAACATCCCACAAAGCTACTGTGCTATCTCTACCGGCACTGAAAAGAATCAAAGTACTGTAAGTACTGAAAGGTAACATCACTCTACAAAACCAGCTTTAAGTACACAGGTTGTTAGGCACATATACTGGATTAATTTTGTTTTATAACCAACAGAACAAACCTTCAAGATATGAAAATTTGGTTTTGAAATATTTCTAGAAAGGGCTCAAACTGGTCTCTCAGTATACCCAACAATCTATGTGGAACAGATACTGGAGGCAACTTAAAATATTTCATCTATTAATAGCAACCCTTTAAATCTACTTTAAATATAACAATATTCTGTCTTTGCGTATGACAGAGTTAGCTCCCTTGCGGGTAGGTATCGATTGTTACGTCATTATTTTGTTAGCGCAATTCACATCGTTTTCTCCAAAAAGCATGACGTTACGCTCGCAAACACATGACGCCACAATCTATACCTACCTGCAAGTGCAGATAACTCTGTAATAAGCAAATTCGGAATAGAGAGGTAAAGCCCTAACAACCACCTCTGTATAAAGACCATCTTCTTATTAAGACAACTTTCCTAGGGTTTAAAAATGATTATATATAACATAATTTAACCATGTTTAAGACTGATTGATTGAATATAGAGACTTAACTATTCCCTTGCTCCTTGTGTGGTATTTATAGACAGTAGTGACAGTATCTGTACACATCAACTCTTCATATAGGTTATTTACATGTAAAACATTGATTGCATGTATAAGAAAAAGACAGGTAACATGACTTACCTGTATACACAGACAGGTAATATGACTTACCTGTATATACAGACAGGTGACATAACTTACCTATATACATAGAAAGGTGACATGACTTACCTGTATACACTGACAGGTGACACGACTTACCTGTATATAGACAGGTGACATGACTTACCAGTATACACCGACAGGTGACATGACTTACCTGTATGTAGACAGGTGACATGACTTACCTGTATAATGTATGTCCATCCTCGGAGAAACACAAACAGGTAACTACACTGACGTGTGCCTCCACAGCAGCAATACATGTACTAGTCCTTAGATCCCACACGCGCACTTTGTAATCATCTGCTGCTGAGAAAAGCTGAAGTTTGTCAGCGTCAGGATGAAACTCTACAACACTGTAAACAATAATGTTTTGTTATCATCATGGGTCATCTATCATCGTGGGTCATTTATCATCATGGGTCATCTATCATCATGGGTCATCTATCATCATAGGTCATTTATCATCATGGGTCATTTATCATCATGGGTCATCTATCATCATAGGTCATTTATCATCATGGGTCATCTATCATCATTGGTTATTTATCATATCACATTAATCATATTAAATTTATTATATGTTACATTTATCATGTTATATTTATCATATTACATCCTTGCCAAATCTCCCTATTTTGGAGGGAGACTCATGATTTTGAAACCCTATTTTAAATCCAAATTCTTTAATAATTGAAATGTAAAATATCTGACTATACCATCAGAAAGAACAGGTCAAAATATGCAAAACTCTACCTTTAATTTCTTCATAGGGAGTTACTTAGTAGATTTTCTTGAGGTTAAAAGTTTAAACACTTGAAATTACCCCAATGGGAATTATACATACCTGATAACAGCAGAGCTAGCACAGCCCAATCTTATACATACCTGATAACAGCTGAGCTAGCACGGCCCAATCCTATACATTCCTTATAACAACAGAGCTAGCACGGCCCAAACCTATACATACCTTATAACAGCAGAGCTAGCACGGCCCAATCCTATACATACCTTATAACAGCAGAGCTAGCACGGCCCAATCCTATACATACCTTATAACAACAGAGCTAGTACGGCCCAAACCTATAAATACCTTATAACAGCAGAGCTAGCACGGCCCAATCCTATACATACCTTATCACATTACAGTAGAGCTAGCATGGCCCAATCCTATACATACCTTATAACAACAGAGCTCGCACGGCCCAATCCTATACATACCTTAAAACAGCAGAGCTAGCACGGCCCAATCCTATACATACCTTATAACAACAGAGCTAGCACGACCAAATCCTATACATACCTTATAACAACAGAGTTAGCACAACCAAATCCTATACATATCTTATAACAACAGAGCTAGCACAGCCCAATCCTATACATACCTTATAACAACAGAGCTAGCACGGCCCAAACCTATACATACCTTATAACAACAGAGCTAGCACAGCCAAATCCTATACATATCTTATAACAACAGAGCTAGCACAGCCCAAACCTATACATACCTTATAACCCCATGATGTCCCTTGAGGTTGTGTGTACAGTATTGTTTTTCTATATCCCACATTTTGATAGTAGAATCGGCACTGCCTGATGCCAGTAGAGTAGAGGATTTATCAAAGACCATGACCGACACAGGCGATGTATGGATAGCCTGAAATCATTAATGTAATAATTTCTCTCAAATATAAGTTGTGTTAATTGTAAAAACAACAACAGATACATTGGTCTTAACAGTTACCTGAGTTCTTATACACTATGAAACAAAATTAGAAGCATAGAGCCTTCCTTGCTGATGTTCTGTAACCTTGACTTGAATACCCCATGAGAAAGCAGGGCAATTGATACAGTGGGCAATATCCTCACTCTCATATTACCATACTTACAAGTGTTTAGTCGGGCAAAGGAAGTCTAAAGTCCGTAAAAATGGTGTAAAGATATCAAGTATAATTTCTTATGAAATAGAAATATAAAATTTCTCATCAAAATTGCTCTACATGCGAAGAAATTAATTTATATTACAGGAATCCTAAAAGTCCTCTCGGCTGGCTATGTCCATGTTGACAATTCCACGCAGCCTCGCTTTCAAAGAGTTATACAAATCTATTTTTAGAACTGTGCTAAATTTACACAGGGCTTTCTCATTATTTCAATGGTCAAAACTTGACAACATAAGCAGAGCTTGACAGTCATTTTAGACAGATGTTTTTGCCAGACTATTCACTTTAAACCATACTTTATAGAAAAAGGAACATGCATAACATACTGATATCTTCTTCAATTGGCCACATGACCCTTTTTTTTACCCTTACAATAGATTCATGGTTTTAACCACCCCAGACCCTTACAATGAATTTATGGTTTCAACCACCCCAGACCCTTACAATGAATCTATGGTTTCACCCACCGCAGACCCTAACAATGAATTTATGGTTTCAACCACCCATGACCCTTACAATGAATTTATGGGTTTACCCACCCAAGACCCTTACTATGAATTTATGGTTTCAACCACCCCAGACCCTTACTATGAATTTATGGGTTTACCCACCCCAGACCCTTACTATGAATTCATGGTTTGAACCACACCAGACCCTTACTATGAACTCGTGGTTTTAACCACACCAGACCCTTACTATGAACTCGTGGTTTTAACCACACCAGACCCTTACTATGAATTCATGGTTTTACCCACCCCAGACCCTTACTCTGAATTCATGGTTTTAACCACCCCAGACCCTTACTATGAATTCATGGTTTTAACAAACCCAGAACCTTACTATGAATTCATGGGTTTACCCACACCAGACCTTTACTATGAATTCATGGTTTTAACCACCCCAGACCCTTACAATGAATTTATGGTTTTAACCACCCAAGACCCTTACAATGAATTTATGGTTTTACCCACCCCAGACCCTTACAATGAATTTATGGGTTTACCCACCCCAGACCCTTACTATGAATTCATGGTTTTAACCACACCAGATCCTTTCTATGAATTCATGATTTTAACCAACCCAGACCCTTACAATGAATTTATGGTTTCAACCAGCCCGGACCCTTACAATGAATTTATTGTTTCAACCACCCCAGACCCTAACAGTGAATTTATGGTTTCAACCACCCCTGACCCTTACAATGAATTTATGGTTTTAACCACCCCAGACCCTTACAATGAATCTTTGGGTTTACCCACCCCAGACCCTTACTATGAATTCATGGTTTTAACCACACCAGACACTTACAACGAATTTATGGGTTTACCCACCCCAGACCCTTACTATGAATTCATGGTTTTAACCACACCAAACCCTTACTATTAATTCATGGTTTTAACCACACCAGACCCTTACTATGAATTCATGGGTTTACCCGCCCCAGACCCTTACTATGAATTCGTGGTTTTAACCACACTAGACCCTTACTATGAATTCATGGGTTTACCCACCCCAGACCTTTACAATGAATTTATGGTTTCAACCACCCCAGACCCTTACTATGAATTTATGTGTTTACCCACCCCAGACCCTTACTATGAATTCATGGTTTTAACCACACCAGACCCTTACTATGAATTCGTGGTTTTAACCACACCAGACCCTTACTATGAATTCGTGGTTTTAACCACACCAAACCCTTACTATGAATTCATGGTTTTATCCACACCAGACCCTTACTATGAATTCATGATTTTAACCACACCAGACCCTTACTATGAATTCGTGGTTTTAACCACACCAGGCCCTTACTATGAATTCATGATTTTAACCACACCAGAGCCTTACTATGAATTCATGATTTTAACCACACCAGACCCTTACTATGAATTCATTAATTTAACCACACCAGACCCTTACTATGAATTCATGATTTTAACCACACCAGACCCTTACTATGAATTCATAGTTTTAACCACCCCAGACACTTACAATGATAATATCATTATTATTATAAACAAGAATCATACCTTCCAGGTCCTCACAAGATTGCCTTCCTTCCAATTCCATTGTCTAAACAAAAGATTTTGGGTAGCAAGCAATAAATTCTGCAAAAAAAAAACAAAAACAAAAAACATACATCATGTATCATTCCTATAAGGGAAATATAAGACTCAGTACTATGTAGATAAGATTGAAGGATAGGGATATTCTACTTGAGGGTGACAAAATAATCTAAAATCCAGGAATTACATTGTGGTCCGATGTCTTGTATGACGAACACTGGCCCCTGCTCGTGGAGTAATGTAACTTTTGTTGAAAACTACTCAAATGGCTCTTACGGTAGTGTGTTTACCTTATTTGGTAAATTGTCTTGCCTAGAAAAGCATTTCATCAATTCCACAGTTGTGATGTATTTCATTTGTTCCATGTACGTGACATTGGCTCGGGTATTGGTACACCTTACATATTATACATTCTTAATCGTATTACTATACCATTTGTAATTTCAACAGTATTAATCAAAATACTGAACACTGATGTGAAATGTTACAATATCTTATGTTATATGTTTCATAAGGAATGTAGTAAAATACATTTATGCCATATTTTGCTTCGTGGTTATGTAATACAATTAGCCCGACTGAACTGTCCCTTTAAAGTTTCTGAATAAACCATCATAATTAATGGTCTCAGCAAATACCTGATCATCCGGTGTTACACAGAATCCACAAATGTCCTCCTCTTCCTTCTGAAATATTTTACAAAAACTCACATAAATCCCGATATTTTACTGGCATAAATACAGTTGTTAGATTGTAAATTGTTGAAATAAATATTTATTTAGCACCTAGAACCTTTGTTTTGAACTTAAAATACTTTTCATGTATCACTGCATTGAAAATTTGCATATGATAGAAAAATTTTGTGAAGAAAGAACCTCAATATCAAGTAATGGGGAAGAGGAAGGGTAAAATCCTGTTGACTATAGTCGACAATGTTATGGAATGATCGAGTTACACGAATACTTATTTCAATATATTTATTGTATTTCGTTTGCAACATTCACACATCTACATTTTTCATCTTGGAGTAGAGTTCCGTAAGCGCATTTGCACGTTACAAACACACATGCATGTATTTATCTGTGTCACTGCAGTCTGTAGATTGCATGGTAAAAATCAGAATTTCACAGAAAATCATTATTATATATTTATAACTCTAACAACTTCTAACTGACCCCTTACTGACAGACATTGCCCTGAACACCAGTAATACTAGATGGTACTTACTTCTCCAACAGAGAATTTTGTCTGTCCTGTTGCTATCTCTATCACCTGTACTTTGTTACCACATCCACAGAACATAAACTCTCCATCGCCAGAGATCTGGAAACAGAAGGAAATTGTGATATCAAGATTTATTATGAGACCTATATTATGTGTAAATATCAAAAACAAACAAAAAATCAGCAATATGATAAATGGATAATTCAAATTATCGGAATCAACTGAAACCTGTGTATGAAGTTATGATCGAACTGCAAAACAATGTATGTTAACAAAGCTTTCTGTAAAATAAAAATTATTTGTATAACTTCACAATGCTATTCTACTGAATAAAATTATTGTACCTGTATTCTTCCTCCAGTGTAAAATGCTTCATATTTCCGTAGCACATCAAAGCTGTAAAATATGAAAATTCTTAATTACATATTTTATAATAATTACCAACATTTTTGCTAAGACGATTATCATACATTGTTTTTAATACACAAACACATGGAATACAAAATACAATATTCATCAAATAATTTTAAGCTATATTCAATACATTTCGTGATGTAATGAACTTAGATGAAGTGGCTAAGTGATAAATGCACAACATAGCTCTGTTTATAAATTGGTGATCTCTAGATCTTTTCTAAGTGAACTCATACTAATCGTTTTTAAGACGAAAAACTGTTATCGCATCTTGTGTGACTTATTGAATCACTTGCTTTGATTTAAGATTTGCCATTGCAGCAAAGTAGGCTAATATGTGGTTATGTTGTGATCTGCATGTCCCTCGAGTTCTCAACACGTGCACGGAAGTAAATCTTAATAAGGGAGATAACTCTAGATCTAAAGTCGCAACGAAAATAAAAACAGAACTCTTCAAATGTACAGCGCCATGACTCTAACCATCTTTGAAATGTTTTTTATTTTTTTTTATTTGATGAATTGAAGTACGCGAGCAGGTAACTCATTTCCAATCTTTTGATGAAATTTTAAACTTGAAATAGTCGAAGTGTTCAGGAAGCGTTTTAAACTTTTATTCAATGAAACGCACGTACCTCAAGGATTTACTCTGATTTAGGCCTGACTAAAAGATGCCACCACAGGAGTTTGACGTTCTGTCAATAATATGTAGTAAACATATATTTTTAATATATATTATTGACTAATATATATTTAAAATATATTTTTACCATATATTATTGACAGAACGTCAAACTCCCGTGATCCCACAAACAGAAATGCAAGACTGTTCCTCAGATGCAGGACTAGGACCTGTTCTAATCCCTATTGAGATTCCTCCTCTAGACTCTTTTATATTTGGACGTTTGATAGATGTCTCTCGTCGGACGAGAGATATCTATCTATCAAACGTCCAAATATAAAAGAGTTTATTTTTGGACATTTGATAGATGTCTCTCGTCGGACGAGAGATATCTATCTATCAAACGTCCAAATATAAAAGAGTCTAGAGGAGGAATCTCAATAGGGATTAGGACCTATTCCACAAACGTATGTATACAGGAGTGTCCCGACCTGTTGAAAGTACTAATTGTCGATTCGTCTGTCTCTTTACATTACTAAACACCATGCGAGACGCCTATGAACCGGGAATAAAAACCATTTTTCTCAACAAAAACTTATCTTATCTAGTGAAATGAAACACAAATGTAATGCTTAAGAACTTTCAAGATATTTAATTCTTGCATTAAGGTCGGAAGATTAAGAAGAAATGTCGTAAATTTTCATTACAACATGACATTTCATGTAATAACCGCCCGCTTCAGAAAGTAAGACAGAACCCTCGCACCCAGAAGCTTTACCAGATAAAAGACTGCGCAGGCGGATATCAAAGGAAAACCAGTGTCATATCAAATTTGTATCCCCCATCAAAAAAGTATCTGGATACTTTTTTGCCCATCAAAAATACTTTTTTGCCCATCAAAAAAGTATCCCCCCTATCAAAAAAGTATCCCCCCCATGACATCAATAGTGATTGTTATAATTTTAGTTGGCAGTAAATCAAATGGTCATAAAGATATACCAGGAGTCCCTTTATACAGGTGCCAGGTAACTAATTACACCTGGTCAGATATTACCTAACTACCTAATTAAAGGTGGGAGGAACAGGTACAGGTGTGTATATATATAGGCACTGTCAGATAGTCACCTGTACACAGTGGTATTTAATGTTTACCTGTACAGGTATATCATCCCATGATTTTATTGTGCTTGCAAATGGAGATAATTTATTTATGTTTTCTAATATATGTTTAAAACTATATACATCCTTGTCATCTATACATACATGCATGCACCAACGTAGTGTCAAAATAATTAGAGAATACATGGTCAGTGTCTTACAAAACAAGGTTTATTTTGGTGCAAGATTTAATTAGGAAAGTTGAGATGACGAGGCAAAATTTCGGCTTTTCTTGTTGAGCACCAATCCAAAATAAACCTTGTATTAAAGATACTAACCATGTATTCTATTTATCCAGCAACCATTATGGCATTCAAAACGAAAGAAAAAAGAATCTATCTCTGTTTGCCTTAAGTTATGTAAAAAAAACAGCCCTGTATTTGCATAATCATTTAAATTTTAGTTACCCAAATGCAGAATTCTGTGAAATGAAAACACAAATGAGTTAACAATGATAAACATTTTTATCAATGACATCACACCTTACATATACTGATATCATTAATTACTCAAAAGGAGGTCACCTCTAAATCTTGGCCTCAAGTCAAAGTCACCTTTCATATCTTAGCCGCAATTAATAGGCCCGCAAAACCACAAGATTGTCACAGACGTTTCAAGAACAAGCTTAAGGTTGACAATGAGATCGCCATACTCCCAATTTTGCAGCATCAAAAATAAAAAAATAAAAAATGATCAAAGTATACAAATCTTTGTTTAATTAATCCATAAGATAAAGTATACAAATCTTAGTTTAATCTATTCAAAAAGAAGTGTAGAAAACTTTGTTTTATTCAATAAGATGAATAGTAAACATAAAATTTGATCTTTTTAAACGGTTCAAGATTATAAAGATGTGTATATTATATAGCTACATCAATTGAAAACAGCATTTCGTTTCAGTATACATATATACTTATAATTAGATTGATTGAGCTCTTAGGGCGAGATAATTATGTACATGAAAATAAGTTTGACAGTTCATTCAAACTATTTTGCCCTCTGAAATTCACTCCCAAGATTCTGGAAACAGCAATTTGATTGGCCAATTCGAAGGGTCACCAGAAATTGACCTCTAATAGAGTGTTGTCAGATCAAAAGGAAAGATAGTAGGTATATTTGTATCTGTATTTTAATCAGATTGCAATTTAACCAAACATAAAACATTCTTTGTTTTTCATTCCAGGAGTATCCAGTAGGATGTCTCGATTTGACGTAGAGAAATTTAGCCATGCTCCTGACCCTGACCTGATTTGTTGTATATGCCAGTGTGTGCTGGACTCCCCAATGGAGAGTCCCTGTAGACATGTGTTCTGTAAGATCTGTATAGAAACCTGGCTAAACAATCATCACAACTGTCCCACCTGTCGCCGCAGTCTCAGGGCCACACGTCTCAAACCAGTCCTGCCTCTTGTTCAGAATATGATTAATCGTCTTCAGATGTCCTGCGATTTCAGTGTGAATGGGTGCAAGGAAATTCTCACCCTGGAACAGTATGATAGCCATTTAAAGATCTGTGACTATGAGAAATTAAAATGCCGTTTCAGTAAGTGTGGTATTGAAGTCCTGCGGAAAGATTTGAGTGAACATGAAGAGGATCTTTGTGAATATCGGGAGAAGAGATGCAACAAACAGTGCCGACTTATGATACCAATCTCTGTGTTTGATAGCCATGATTGTTTTAAACAACTCCAGAAATTTGCAAGTGGTAAGTACTTTTTTAGTCCATATAACATTAGGGAAAACTTCATTCTAGAGTTTGTTTAGAAATGGAAAAAATTATTTGTTTTCGTGGGCCTGAAGTGAGGAGTCAATTTGGCTAGATTTCTTCTCAGAATGTTACGTTCTTTTGAATGGATATCGTGTATTATATATGTATATATCAACTTGATATGCTTTCAATTTTCTTTTGAATATGACTGTTTCATGAAAATGGAATCCATAACATCCATAATACATGAGTCTGTTATAAGCCAGAGTATTTTGTTATTACTGATTTAAAACAAGCGATCAATACAGGCCCTCTGGGCCTCTTGTTTGTTTCTCCAAATCTGAGCTGTTTATAAACTGGTTAAACACTATTTTGCTTACATTTTTGTTATTGGACTTATTTTCTTTTCTTCTTAACTACAGAAAGTACGGCACTTGTGGAAACTCTGAAAAAGAGTGTTAAAGAATTGACAGAATTGACCAAGACAATGAAGAAAAACTTGGAAGATCTCTCCAGAGAACTACAGCAGCGGCGACATCGTTCTCCATATTCCTCTCCATCTTACTCCCCATACTCTTTCAGCAGTAGTGGTGATGAATCGGATTTGTCTAACTTTATACTGGAGGATTACAGCAATGAAAGGTTTGATGACGCACATAACACCAATATTCCTCCTGGTACTGTGTACGTGGACCAGCGTAACGTCAGGTGGCGCTCTGCATTCTCTCATAGAAATGGAACTGACCTCACACAGTCTAGAAATAGAACAGACAACAATAATGATGTAAATACCGGTACTCAGAGTCAAACCACTAGCCAGCCAAACTCGACTGATGTGAATGGTAACCAAGTATCAAGTACAGCAGTTAGTGGAGACACAGCTGCTACACCCAGCACTAACACACGCTCTCGTAATCACATATGGCATTCTGATGTCAGTGTTTTGTCATCTTCATCTTCTTCATCTTCATCTTCGTCCGATGATGATGTGGATCGAGACTTTGGTATAGAAGAGGACAGGAACCATGAAAACAGTAGTCGGTATACTTATTCTTCTACACCAATAAATTCTCCAAATAGGTCGGTCAGAAGTCGATCAAATAGTGGGTCGACTGTTAGACACCATAGAATACACAACAGTATGACCAACTCACGAGATCAAACTATGTCAGACATCTACTCGGAGGATGAGAGTGATAGAACATACAGTTCAGCCAGTAGTTCTGACCAAAGGAGGACTCACCATCTCTCTGACTACTCCAGCGATCAACTCCTCAACCCGACGCGCTATTCTGTAGCTAGAAATACTACCAGAAACCATAGGTCTGAATCCTCTACGCACAACTCTAGCATGAATCAGTCTTCATTATATCAAACAGATCCTAACTCTACATGTGGTAAGGACCATTCAGATCAACAGCATTCAGTCATTGATGATTCATCTCAAACAGATGACTCTAAATGGGAGGGAAATTCAATCCGGGCTATGACTACATGTAATGAAGAATCTAGGCAATCCTCGTACATCAAAACTGAGCCGCCTTCCACTAGTTATACGAAAAGAACAGACCAATTTGACAGAAATACAAAAAGCGCAGATAGATCACACATCAAAGAAGAAAGTGACCAGGATGATGTCATAGTGGTCAGCATGGAAAAAGGACCTCGTCCATCAGCTTCATCAGCTTCTGGTGGAAGGTCATCACAAAATACGGATAACCCAGAAAACACACAAAACAATATCACAGGAAACAAAAAAGTTGAAAGAGATGTAGAAACCAGAAACATTGAAATGCCCCCAGGTTCATCGGTCACATGGCCAAAGAAGCGTAAATATGTACATAACAGCAGTACTTCTAGTCAAGACCAGCCTCCAAGTAAAATGTTAATGACTTCATCTAGTTATGATAGTAAATCCAGTGCTTCAGGTAGTGTTGATGTAGCAGATACAGCCCAGGACTCAGGGTCACACGGAGAGACTAGAGTATCTGTCATCACATCCTCTCACATTGGGGGAGAGTCCACTGTAGTCATATCTAGTATGGATTCATGTTTCTCTTCTTCACAGTCAGCCAAGAAAAATTGTGTCACACAGCTGTCCAACCCTGAATTTAGTCGGGCAGAGTGTGTTGGAACTGAGTTTCCATCAGGCAATGATGGGCCTGAAAAGACATTATTTGGAAACGAAGAAATAGATCCTGACCTGACCTTTGGCCTACGTGGATATAATTCCGATACAGACGATACGTGGGAGCCGCAGGAGAGTGATGGTGACTATGAGATGACACCAGGTTCAGATACCAGCGGTACCTGGCAAATCACCACTCCCTCACATCAGCTAGGGACTGCAAGTAATGGCCGCTCCCAATCAGAAAGTGATGATACTTGGGAGCCAAGAATCCAAAGAGACAACGACAGTCTTTCAGATGATGACGATTCATATCTATCTGACCTTGACATTGACACAGATAGTAGCTATGAAGTGAGAATTCCTATGTCTGTTGCCCAGCTTTTAGATAAGTATGCCTCAGAGGACCATGGATCTGATGACAGCTGGACACCTCATTAAGGAATGATGACAGCTGGACAGCCCTTTAAGGACTGATGACAGCTGGACATCCCATTAAGGACTGATGACAGATGGACACTCCATTAAGGACTGATGACAGCTGGACAGCCCATTAAGGACTGATGACAGCTGGACATCCCATTAAGGACTAATGACAGCTGGACACCCCATTAAGGACTGATGACAGATGGACACTCCATTAATTACTGATGACAGCTGGACACCCCATTAATTACTGATGACAGATGGACACTCCATTAAGGACTGATGACAGCTGGACACTCCATTAAAGTGAATAGTGGGGCAAAGAAAACCAGTCTAAATGCGTTCATTGGCCTTCCAAAAGTTCTCACATATTAATACAACGGCCAAGTTCTGCTTACGTTTCCCAGTTCTGACCATTTAAGTAAAGGAAAGTTGAAAGCATTGAAAGCGAGGCTGCGTGGAAGTGTAACCACGGACATAGTCAGCCGGGAGGACGTTTTAGGATTACTTTACTTTAAATTAATTTCTTCGTACGCAGACAGATTTTGGCTAGAGATTTTTATTTTTCTATTTCATAAGAAATTATACTGGATACATTCACACCATTTTTACCGACTTTAGCCATCCTTGCCCGACTGTTCACTTTAAGGACTGATGACAGCTGGACGCCTCATTAAGTATTGATGACAGCTGGACACCCCATTAAGGACTGATGACAGCTGGACACCCCTTTAAGGACTGATGACAGCTGGACATCCCATTAAGGACTGATGACAGATGGACACTCCATTAAGGACTGATGACAGCTGGACACTCCATTAAGGACTGATGACAGATGGACACCCCATTAAGGACTGATGACAGATGGACACCCCATTAAGGACTGAAGACAGATGGACACTTCTTATGACTGATGACAACTGGACACCCCATTGAGGATTGATGACAGCTGGACACTCCATTAAGGACTGATGACAGTTGGACACTTCATTACAGTCTGATGACAGCTTGACACTCCATTAAGGACTGATGACAGCTGGACACCATTAAGGACTGATGACAGATGGACACTCCATTAAGGACTGATGACAGCTGGACACCCCATTAAGGACTGATGACAGCTGGACACCATTAAGGACTGATGACAGATGGACACTCCATTAAGGACTGATGACAGCTGGACACCCCATTAAGGACTGATGACAGCTGGACACCATTAAGGACTGATGACAGATGGACACTCCATTAAGGACTGATGACAGCTGGACACCCCATTAAGGACTAATGACAGCTGGACACCATTAAGGACTGATGACAGATGGACACTCCATTAAGGACTGATGACAGCTGGACACTCCATTAAGGACTGATGACAGCTGGACACTTCTTATGACTGATGACAACTGGACACCCCATTAAGGACTGATGACAGCTGGACACCATTAAGGACTGATGATAACTGGACACTCCATTAAGAACAAAATAGATTTCCTTTAACATCAAAATGACTTCCTGTGTCCTTTTTTTTTTCAAAGCAAAATAAATCATATCATCAGTCAAATATAATAGGTTGACATGTGTTAGAACCTTGTTTTAGTCTCACCATAGCAATGCTACATAAAGTATCAGGCCAAATAGCAATTCATACTACAGTAAAACACGCTTATAACGATATCATAACGTAATATTCATTCCCCAGCAGCGTTATTATATCGCTATTGTTATATAACAAACTTTACTTATAACAAAGTAATGTTGTTAATCCCCTGAGGTTTGCTATAAACGTGTTTAACTGTATATAACCATTCATTTTTGGGTGTTAAAAATTCCAGATTGATGTTCTGTTTTGAGAAAATTATTGAATTTTCACAAATTAAGAATTTGTAATCTGGTGATAAAGAGTACACATTTGATTTAATCCTTTTTCACAGATTAAAGTTTAAGCCTACTGTCGTCATGCATGGTCCGTTGTCTTGCTCCATCCACCGTCCGCCGTGTTATTCAAATGCCTTCTTAATAACCGAAAAGCCCATGGTACTGACATTTGGCCTGTAGCATGCTGGGATGAAGAGTTGCCAAGTTTGTTCAAACGAATGACTTTGACCTTCATTCAAGTTCACAGCTATCAAATATAGCAAAAACTTACAAAAACTGGAGAATTTATGGTATGTACTAATCATCTGATTGTAAGTTGAAGAAAAATGAAACATTTTCAGTTTATTTGATTTCTTTTGTATTGATGCCAAGTTGTTTTGCCCGAATGGATACTTTGACTGTGTTTTGTCAATAGTCGGATGACTGTTTAGGCCTCTTGTTGCAATCTAAAGATTGTCCTGTGAAAATAAGCTTTTTCCACAAAAACTACTGCCTATACAATAATAGTATACAGATACAGTTCCCATGTATTCTAGATACTATAGATTTCCTAATTTTGACGATTTGTAGCTGTTGTGTAGATCAATAGGAACAGAGGTCATGTAAATAAAACTGTATGAAGTGTATTATTTATTTTCACATGTTAAACCAATGTGTTAAAATGAAATGAAATGGAATGTGAATAAGAATTTTTACTGAAATAACAAAAAATTGTCTTCTTAGTCACTTTATTTGAAAAGTTATTAAATTTCAGTGACAGCACTAATTCTTTTGAATTTTTTGTTTGTTTCAAAGTTGTTTATACATGTATATCACATTCCTCCCAAAAGACCAAAAGACATGCATTTACTACAGGGGGTGACTGAAGTTGATATAACTTTGTGCTGTATGATATACATGGAACTTTGATGTGCTACATGGGATTTGAAATTTTATTTTTTGTTGGACAGTGGAACCTCCCTAAATGAATCATGCATAGTACATGAACATTAACAGAGGGTTTCATTTGGGGAATTGATTAACTTCGACCAGTTGGTATACGATTGGATGCAAGGACAATTGATCGACTGATGTTTTGCATTGATTAATTGGTAATGAAAACGAAATTAATGAAGACATTGAGTACGCAGAAATAATCAAAAAATAAATGACAGTTATGAGATGAGATATGATAGTGATTGTGTAGGGGAGTATGTTGACCTGCCACTACAGCCACATTAAGGTTTATATACAGTGGAACTCGGTTAATACGAACTGGAAGGGACCAAGATAAAACTTCCAGTTATCTGAGTGTTCGAATTAAAGGAGTTCTCATGTCTACTGACGATCTCTTTACTTGGTATATATAGATTAGTGCCATGTCGTAAAACGATATGAACAGGAGAGATGTCAAAATCGCCGTTGGTAGTTGCAAAATTATAACAATAAAACCGAGATATATATTTTGAAATGCCATTCTACAGCAGATTTATGAAAAAGAAATTGGCATTTTCGGCAATCTTATTGTCCAAAACATCTCATTTCGATTTATAAGAAAATTTTATGTATGATATTTGTCATTCGGACCCAAAATTTACTTCGTATTTTCCAAGTTCTTCGAGTTTTTCTAATTCGAATTATCCGAGTTTTTTAAACAAAGATAAAGAGGGAATTCGGCCCGGACTGGTAAAGTACTTCGTATTAAGCTGAGTTTTCGAATCATCCAAGTTCGTATCAACCAAGTTCCACTGAATAACGAATAAGGATCCATTCTATACCTCATTTGATCAGTGTAATGAGCAAGTAACACTGTATTCTATATGGCTCAATTTGTTTCTTGTTTTGATCCTGTATTTTTGTGTTATATTGTTTATTTATGAGGGAAAAAAAGCACAATTAAAACAATAAAATTGACATGACTTTATTTTTAGCTTTTTAGGGTCCGGACGACCTATAGTCATCACGCTTCTTTTATCGTTGTGCGCCGTCCGCCAATCACTTGAACGACTTTTCTCAATAACTTAAATGCCCAAAGTACTGATATTGGGCCTTTTGCATGCTGATGTAGGGCTACCAAGTTTGTTCAAACTAATGACCTTAACCTTCATTCAAGGTCACAGGAGTCAAAAAAGCTAAAATCTTTAAGCACCTTCTAGTAAAGAGGCTTAGAGCTTGAAGCATTCTAGAATAAAGGGCTTTGCAAATGTATGACCTTGACCGCCATTGAAGGTCACAGGGGTAAAATGGGCAAAAATCTTTAAAGATGCTCCACTGTTGACAGATGGTATTTTTTCTTTATCAAAAACAGGAGCAGACAAATTAGTACTTTTCTTCAGTTACAAAAGTTACTTACTTTACACCATTACCAACATTGAAAATTTTTTACTTCAAAATAGAAATATAAAAAATAGTCAATTGCATCCCGAAAAATTCTGTAACACTTTGTCCTATATGGAATGAAGTACTGAGTGCGCATGCATCAAAAGCAATATAGATTATTTTACATTATTTTTTTGTGTTAATTAGACACATATATACATGATTGAACACCAATTGTTAAAAAGATGAATAGCGTCTTTAAACATTTCTTTGTGAAAAACTAAGAGGCCTAGAGACCTGAAAGTGGGCCTACACCATACTGGGATAAGGGACTACCAAATGTGTTCAAATTAAAGACTTTGTCTGTCATTCAAATTCACAGGGTCAAATAAGCTAAAATCTTTTAAAACAATTTCTTGTCAATAAATTAGAGGCATAAAGACCTGATATTGAACCTGTAGCATACTAGAATGAAAGGCTACCAAAGTTTTCCAAGTGAATGACTTTTATCTACTTTTATGGTCAAAGTCATCAAATATTTTGGAAACTTACAGCTTCAACCAATTAATTGCCATAATTGTTAGCCACTACTGTATACTGTGGCTACAGAGTTTTTTGTGCCAATATTCAGATGACCGTTAAAGACCGTTATCCACCTAGGGATAGACTTTTGTACCTTGATATCAAAGTCTTTAGCAGGCACCTAGCTATGGATAGACTTTTGTACCTTGATATCAAAGTCTTTGGCGGCCACCTAGGGATAGACTTTTGTACCCTGAAATCAAAGTCTTTAGCAGCCACCTAAGGATAGACTTTTGTACCTTGATATCAAAGTCTTTGGCGGCCACCTAGGGATAGACTTTTGTACCTTGATATCAAAGTATTTAGCAGCCACCTAAGGATAGACTTTTGTACCTTAATATCATAGTCTTTGGCAGCCACCTAGGGGTAGATTTTTGTACCTTGATATCATAGTCTTTGGCGGCCACCTAAGGATAGATTTTTGTACCTTGATATCATAGTCTTTGGCGGCCACCTAGGGATAGATTTTTGTACCTTGATATCAAAGTCTTTGGCGGCCACCTAGGGATAGACTTTTGTACCTTGATATCAAAGTCTTTGGCGGCCACCTAGGGATAGACTTTTGTACCTTGATATCAAAGTCTTTGGCAGCCACCTAGGGATAGACTTTTGTACCTTGATATCAGAGTCTTTAGCAGGCACCTAGGGATAGACTTTTGTACCTTGATATCAAAGTCTTTGGCAGCCCCCTATGGATAGACTTTTGTACCTTGATATCAAAGTCTTAATCAGCCACCTAGGGATAGACTTTTGTACTTTGATATCAAAGTCTTTGGCAGCCACCTAGGGATAGACTTTTGTACTTTGATATCAAAGTCTTTGGCAGCCCCCTAGGGATAGACTTTTGTACCTTGATATCAAAGTCTGTGGCAGCCCCCTAGGGATAGACTTTTGTACCTTGATATCAAAGTCTTTGGCAGCCACCTAGGGATAGACTTTTGTACCTTGATATCAAAGTATTTAGCAGGCACCTAGGAATAGACTTTTGTACCTTGATATCAAGTAATTAGCAGCCACCTAGGAATAGACTTTTGTACCTTGATATCAAGTAATTAGCAGGCACCTAGGGATAGATTTTTGTACATTGATATCAAACTCTTGATCGCGGGGGGATTTCAAAATAATAAGGCCTTTGCCACTCCATTACGTTTCATCTTCCTATGCCACTGTACCTGTTCTGTTGCCTCCAGTTTTGCTATGAGATAGTCCAGGAGTGTAGAGATCGTAAGTGATCGGAACTCCTGGAGTATCGGGGATGGTAGCGATATTAATATATCCATAATTTTTGTTGCGGATGACAACGAACGGTCAAAATTTCTAAATTAATTCATCCGGAATTAATCCGCTCTTCAGTTGGACAAGGCCTTTTGTAGTCTATGTTCAATAGAAATGACAAATAAGCAGTCTGAATAGGAGTTGACCTGGCCCGATACCAAAAGATTTCGGAAAAGTCCACCTTTTCATGTAGTAGTGCGCTCTTACCCTAAACCCATTCTCATCCATCAGAGTTACTTCCCTTCATTTCACTCTGTCAGTTGGTATAGCGAAAGCTTGACAGCCGATGGGTGCCGAGAATGCCCTAAACCAGACATCTATCTGTTATAATGTCTAAGTCTGGTGTCAGGGCCAGAGTACCTCGGGCTAACACAAAAGCCCGAGTGACTTATCTTCCGAGTCTATGTCCTTAGTTCACACGCATCTTCAATGCTGGTACATACATTATTTCATTTAAAAATATATATTATTGGTAAAACAAGAAATATAAACATAATTATAACATAAATTATAAATATAATCAAGTACATTGAAGTAACAATTAGATTGGATAACAGGCAAAGCCTATAAAAATCCATACAATGAAATGAAAATAGAATGTAGTTTAATTGTATTGCATGTGCGCTGGTTTTTTATAAGTGAAATCACATACATGTGCATATATACAGTTAAATCTAACTCTACTTGTGTAATAACTTACTACGTATACTTAGCACTTTACATGCGCGTCTGTCATCATTCCGTAATGCTATTCTGTACATTGGTATTGTATACTGTTTAAATAAACATTGAAATTGACAGCTGTTAGAGATAATATTGCCTTTTCTGGACGACCATATCATTAATAGATAATATTGCCTTTCCTAAACGACTATTTTATTAATTGACATAAATCATTTTAAAAATTGTACGGCAATGACTATATATATTCTGTATGTGTTTCGTTTTGTTAACGTCATCTCGATCAGTTTATTGATTTTTGATAATTATTAAATATATCCAATCTATCCTAAAATCTTTATTATTACCCGCACGCCAGGTGTAACCCATCTGACCATTGGTATAAATGTATTCAGGATCATTTATACGACTATATAGGACCGAGAAGAACTGTGTTTCAGGATCATTTACATAATAATAGGACCGAGAAGGACTTCGGGACCATTTGCATGACTATAGGACCGAGAAGAACTGTGTTTCAGGATCATTTACACGACTATAGGACCGAGAAGAACTGTATTCGGGATCATTTACACGACTATATAGGACCGAGAAGAACTGTGTTTCAGGATCATTTACATAATAATAGGACCGAGAAGGACTTCAGGAACATTTGCACGACTATAGGACCGAGAAGAACTGTGTTTCAGGATAATTTACATGTCAATAGGACCGAGAAGAACTGTATTCGGGATCATTTACACGACTATATAGGACCGAGAAGAACTGTGTTTCAGGATCATTTACATAATTTACATAATACTAAGAAGGACTTCAGGATCATTTACACGACTACAGGACCGAGAAGAACAGTATTCGGGATCATTTACATGTCAATAGGACCGAGAAGAATTGTATTCAGGATCATTTAGACGACTATAGGACCGAGAAGAACTGTGTTTCAGGATCATTTACATGATTATAGGACCGAGAAGAACTGTGTTTAAGGATCATTTACCCGACTATAGGACCAATAAGAACTGAGTTTCAGGATCATTTACACGACTATAGGACCGAGAAGAACTGTGTTTCAGGATCATTTACAAGACTATATAGGACCGAGAAGAACCGTGTTTCAGGATCATTTACACGACTATAGGACCGAGAAGAACTGTGTTTCAGGATCATTTACAAGACTACAGGACCGAGAAGAACTGTGTTTCAGGATCATTTAAATGATTATAGGACCGATAGGAACTATGTTTCAGGATCATTTACACGACTACAGGACCGAGAAGAACTGTGTTTCAGGATCATTTACATGATACAGTACTTAATTCGTGTAACATTCCCTCAAACGGGTTTTTTGTTTCGTTTGCGTTCCTTTCGCTTAATTTCGTTTGCGTTTCTTTCGTTTATCGTTTTTCGTTTGCGTTTGCGCTTCCGGATTCGTTTTCGTTCGCTCGCGTTCGTTTGCGTTCGTTTGCGTTTGAGCTTTTATTTGAATTCGTTTTCGTTCGTTTGCGTTTGCGTGCGTTTGCGTTTCGTCAACCGAATGTACTTCTTTTCCTTTTGATTGGTAATTGTTAGTTGCGCATGCGCAAGCAAAAGCTAAAAATGGAGGCAACTGCCGGTGCAACACTCGACCTATTTCACTGTATGTTCCAATACATTTGAAACTTTAATTATATAGAATATGTAACAGGGTACAGGATTTCTAATAATTTTAATCACGGACTCGGGACTCAGAAGTTACTGTTCATTTAATTTGTACATGTACTATAACTGTAGTCTGAAGCTTAACCGATCGAGCTGTAGGTATATATGTCATCTTTTCCTAAAAGTACGTGTTTGTTAAATATCACATTTACACTAGTACAAATGTAAAACACATACGATATCTCTGTATTTCATGAACTATTTTCGGTAACATTAATTTACGGACATCTTTAACTTGGATTATATATTAAGGACGTATATATCTACTTTTAAGTCCTTAGATACTCCGTTACATTAAAATACGATCCGGTCAATTCAAACTAACTAATATATCACGATCTTAATTTAATTTCTACACGTAGAAATACCAACTATCCGTTATGGTACAGTGAGTCAGGTAACATCTGGACCGTAACTCAGGTAAGACACGTATTATTTGCAGAGCTCCGGTCTAGCCGTTGCCGCTGAGTTTGATCAGATATCGATGACACTAATTAATTAACATACATAATCGCCCAGTCTCGGTCATGGTCCGACGGGCTTCTGAAAGGGGAGTTATTTCAATTCATTTTAAACCGTTCACGGTCCATATACAATTTATATTACAAAAGAGACGGAAAGTGATACATATACCATGGATATTAAATTTTCAGCAAATGTCTCAATTTTTTCACTTTTCTCACCTTATCCTAAAAGCAAAATAGATAAATCAAGGATTTAAAAATGTGGTCATCTAAGTCCTTGGTGTTGTTACTTGTAAATCCTTGGATAAATTTACCAGAATTTTGTAATTCTTTAACGTTGTTAACACTTAACAATTTCACTTTAAAAAAACCTTGGTCTTCTGTATTACTATTTCTTAATATACTTTTGGCGTAAAACATCATAAAATGAACACTGTTATTGAAAGTGATATTCATCATCAAGTAAGTTCATTTAAATCACAACATATACAATAGGTTAATTTGTAAAATAAAATTATAGCAAAAATTATCAATTGAATGTTTGTACAGTATACCATGTGTTGTATTAGAGTAAATACATTGTTAATAACCTCTTGTCTTTATGCCTGATTAATTCTATTCTGAATAATTTGACAAGTGTACTCTACAGTCACCGTTACATTGTAATAGGACCGAGAAGAACTGTGTTTCAGGATCATTTACACGACTATAGGACCGCGAAGAACTGTGTTTCAAGATCATTTACACGACTATAGGACCGCGAAGAAATATGTTTCAAGATCATTTACATGACTACAGGACCGAAAAGAACTGTGTTTAAGGATCATTTACACGACTATAGGACCGCGAAGAACTGTGTTTCAAGATCATTTACATGATTATAGGACCGAAAAGAACTGTGTTTCAGGATCATTTACACGACTATAGGACCGAGAGGAACTGTGTTTCAGGATAATTAACACGACTATAGGACCGCGAAGAACTGTGTTTCAGGATCATTTACACGACTATAGGACCGAGAAGAACTGTGTTTAAGGATCATTTACACGACTATAGGACCAAAAAGAACTGTGTTTCAGGATCATTTACACGACTATAGGACCGAGAAGAACTGTGTTTCAGGATCATTTACACCACTATAGGACCGCGAAGAACTGTGTTTAAGGATCATTTACACGACTATAGGACCGAGAAGAACTGTGTTTAAGGATCATTTAAATGATTATAGGACCGAGAAGAACTGTGTTTAAGGATCATTTACATGATTATAGGACCGAGAAGAACTGTGTTTAAGGATCATTTACATGATTATAGGACCAAAAAGAACTGTGTTTCAGGATCATTTACATGATAATAGGACCAAAAAGAACTGTGTTTCAGGATCATTTACATGATAATAGGACCGAGAAGAACTGTGTTTCAGGATAATTAACACGACTATAGGACCGCGAAGAACTGTGTTTAAGGATCATTTACATGATTATAGGACCGAGAAGAACTGTGTTTAAGGATCATTTACATGATTATAGGACCGAGAAGAACTGTTTCAGGATGATTTGCATGATTATAGGACCGAGAAGAACTGTGTTTCAGGATAATTTGCACGATTATAAGACCACTACATTCCTGTGCTGCCTCAAACGTCTACTCCATCTAGAGTAAGTTTCAGTTGTAAACTATTGCTTTGATTATATATATATAATAGGAGATGTGTTCTGGGTACACACCTAGTATTACATTGGGATGTGTTCTAGGTATACACTGATGATTACATTGGGATGTGTTCTGGGTACACACCTAGTATTACATTGGGATGTGTTCTGGGTACACGCCTAGTATTGCATTGGGATGTGTTCTGGGTACTCGCCTAGTATTGCATTGGGATGTGTTCTGGGTACACGCCTAGTATTACATTGGGATGTGTTCTGGGCACACACCTAGTATGAAATTGGGATGTGTTCTGGGTACACACCTGGTATTACATTGGGATGTGTTCTGGGTACACACCTAGTATTACATTGGGATGTGTTCTGGGTACACACCTAGTATTACATTGGGATGTGTTCTGGGTACACACCTAGTATTACATTGGGATGTGTTCTGGGTACACACCTAGTATTGCATTGGGATGTGTTCTGGGTACACGCCTAGTATTACATTGGGATGTGTTCTGGGTACACACCTAGTATTGCATTGGGATGTGTTCTGGGTACACGCCTAGTATTGCATTGGGATGTGTTCTGGGTAAACACCTAGTATTACATTGGGATGTGTTCTGAGTACACATCTAGTATTACAATGGGATGTGTTCTGAGTACACACCTAGTATTACATTGGGATGTGTTCTGGGTACACGCCTAGTATTGCATTGGGATGTGTTCTGAGTACACACCTGGTATTACATTGGGATGTGTTCTGGGTACACACCTAGTATTACATTGGGATGTGTTCTAGGTATACACTGGGACGTGTTCTTGGTACACACCTGGTATTACATATCATTGTCTAGTAAATCCTCTCTTTCGTGAACCATTGAAAACAGTATGGACATTAATGGGGTTAGGTTGATGTCCAAGAGTAGTTCGTGTGACTTGTCAGAGAATAAAGGTACTGGGGTTTGGTTGATGTCAAAGAGTAGTTCGTGTGACTTGTCAGGGATTAAGGTACTTGGGCTTGGTTGATGTCAAAGAGTAGTTCGTGTGACTTGTCAGAGATTAAAGTTACTGGGGTTTAGTTATTGTTAAAGAGTAGTTCGTGTGACTTGTCAGAGATTAAAGATACTGGGGTTTACTTATTGTCAAAGAGTAGTTCGTGTGACTTGTCAGAAATTAAAGGTACTGGGGTTTGGTTATTGTCAAAGAGTAGTTCGTGTGGCTTGTCAGAGATTAAAGTTACTGGAGTTTAGTTATTGTAAAAGAGTAGTTCGTGTGATTTGTCAGAGATTGAAGGTACTGGGGTTTGGTTATTGTCAAAGAGTAGTTCGTGTGACTTGTCAGAGATTAAAGGTACTGGGGTTTGGTTGATGTCGAAGAGTAGTTCGTGTGGCTTGTCAGAGATTAAAGGTACTGGGGTTTGGTTATTGTCAAAGAGTAGTCCGAGTGACGTGTCAGAGATTAAAGGTACTGGGGTTTGGTTGATGTCCAAGATTAGTTCGTGTGACTTGTCAGAGATTAAAGGTACTGGGGTTTGGTTATTGTCAAAGAGTAGTTCGTGTGGCTTGTCAGAGATTAAAGGTACTGGGGCTTGGTTATTGTCAAAGAGTAGTTCGTGTGACTTGTCAGAGATTAAAGGTACTTGGGCTTGGTTGATGTCAAAGAGTAGTTCGTGTGACTTGTCAAAGATTAAAGGTACTGGGGTTTGGTTATTGTCAAAGAGTAGTTCGTGTGACTTGTCAGAGTTTAAAGGTACTGGGGTTTGGTTATTGTCAAAGAGTAGTTCGTGTGACTTGTCAGAGATTAAAGGTACTGGGGTTTGGTTGATGTCAAAGAGTAGTTCGTGTGGCTTGTCAGAGATTAAAGGTACTGGGGTTTGGTTATTGTCAAAGAGTAGTTCGTGTGGCTTGTCAGAGATTAAAGGTACTGGGGCTTGGTTATTGTCAAAGAGTAGTCCGTGTGACTTGTCAGAGATTAAAGGTACTGGGGCTTGGTTGATGTCAAAGAGTAGTTCGTGTGACTTGTCAGAGATTAAAGGTACTGGGGTTTGGTTGATGTCAAAGAGTAGTTCGTGTGACTTGTCAGAGATTAAAGGTACTGGGGTTTGGTTGATGTCAAAGAGTAGTTCGTGTGACTTGTCAGAGATTAAAGGTACTGGGGTTTGGTTGATGTCAAAGAGTAGTTCGTGTGGCTTGTCAGAGATTAAAGGTACTTGGGCTTGGTTGATGTCAAAGAGTAGTCCGTGTGACTTGTCAGAGATTAAAGGTACTGGGGCTTGGTTGATGTCAAAGAGTAGTTCGTGTGACTTGTCAGAGATTAAAGGTACTGGGGTTTGGTTGATGTCAAAGAGTAGTTCGTGTGGCTTGTCAGAGATTAAAGGTACTTGGGCTTGGTTGATGTCAAAGAGTAGTTCGTGTGACTTGTCAGGGATTAAAGGTACTGGGGCTTGGTTGATGTCAAAGATTAGTTCGTGTGGCTTGTCAGAGATTAAAGGTACTTGGGCTTGGTTGATGTCAAAGATTAGTTCGTGTGGCTTGTCAGAGATTAAAGGTACTGGGATTTGGTTGATGTCAAGGAGTAGTTCGTGTGACTTGTCCGAGATTAAAGGTACTGGGGCTTGGTTGATATCAAAGAGTAGTCCGTGTGACTTGTCAGAGATTAAAGGTACTGGGGCTTGGTTGATGTCAAAGAGTAGTCCGTGTGACTTGTCAGAGATTAAAGGTACTGGGGTTTGGTTGATGTCAAAGAGTAGTTCGTGTGACTTGTCAGAGATTAAAGTTACTGGGGTTTAGTTATTGTCAAAGAGTAGTTCGTGTGACTTGTCAGAGATTAAAGGTACTGGGGTTTGGTTGATGTCAAAGAGTAGTCCGTGTGACTTGTCAGAGATTAAAAATACTGGGGTTTGGTTGATGTCAAAGAGTAGTTCGTGTGACTTGTCAGAGATTAAAGGTACTGGGGTTTGGTTGATGTCCAAGAGTAGTTCGTGTGGCTTGTCAGAGAGTAAAGGTGCTGGGGTTTGGTTGATGTCCAAGAGTAGTCCGTGTGACTTGTCAGAGATTAAAGGTACTGGGGTTTGGTTGATGTCCAAGAGTAGTTCGTGTGACTTCTCAGAGATTAAAGGTACTGGGGTTTGGTTATTGTCAAAGAGTAGTTCGTGTGACTTGTCAGAGATTAAAGGTACTGGGTTTGGTTGATGTCAAAGAGTAGTCCGTGTAGCTTGTCAGAGATTAAAGATACTGGGGTTTGGTTGATATCCAAGATTAGTTCGTGTGGCTTGTCAGAGATTATAGGTACTGGGGTTTGGTTGATGTCCAAGATTAGTTCGTGTGGCTTGTCAGAGATTAAAGGTACTGGGGTTTGGTTGATGTCCAAGAGTAGTTCGTGTGGCTTGTCAGAGATTAAAGATACTGGGGTTTGGTTGATGTCCAAGATTAGTTCGCGTGGCTTGTCAGAGATTAAAGGTACTGGGGTTTGGTTGATGTCCAAGATTAGTTCGTGAGGCTTGTCAGAGATTAAAGGTACTGGGGTTTGGTTGATGTCCAAGAGTAGTTCGTGTGGCTTGTCAGAGAGTAAAGGTGCTGGGGTTTGGTTGATGTCAAAGAGTAGTCCGTGTGACTTGTCAGAGATTAAAGGTACTGGGGTTTGGTTGATGTCAAAGAGTAGTTCGTGTGACTTGTCAGGGATTAAGGGTACTTGGGCTTGGTTGATGTCAAAGATTAGTTCGTGTGGCTTGTCAGAGATTAAAGGTACTGGGGTTTGGTTGATGTCAAAGAGTAGTGCGTGTGACTTGTCAGGGATTAAGGGTACTTGGGCTTGGTTGATGTCAAAGAGTAGTTCGTGTGGCTTGTCAGGGACAATCAACATATTGACGTGTTTCTATACCGTTGTGGATTGGAAATGCATCACCCTTTTCAAAATTCCAGTTAAATCCAGTTAGGCCACGTGGTCCCTGTACTTGCTCGTACGGGTTTTGGCGGGGAGTAAGACTAGTACTGTTATGGTTAACGATAGGGAATATTTTGATAGCATTTGAACCACTGAGTGATCTGTAATGCACCATGTACACGTATCCTACATAATTCCTACTTCTTTGTCGTGGTCCGATTATACTTCTTCCTTATCTCTGGTATTCGATGAAAATAATCTATAAAACTCTTGAAGCCTTCTCCTTAATTAGAACCGTACCTATTCGACGATTTTTTCGACCTTTTTTAGACGCGAGTCCATCGAGTTTGAATTTGACGCATTTCGTATCATTTTATTGGCTGATTATTACCCGAGGTCACCGAACGGCGAGGAAATTATCCTTCTGCGATGATATCGGAAGGCGGGATATAGAAAACATACCCTGCAGTCGACAGTGCCTGTGGTGAAGACCGCGTATGTTTGCTTTTAATTATTCGATAAAATGTTGTTAGACTTATCTGTCAGTCCGAGTAAACACAGTGTAATGTCGGACACCAGTACACATCTAGGTACATAGCGAGCCCCTCGGGTAGAATTCTCCATCTATATAAAGTATACGTATTCTTGAACGGCATGTAAACCGTACTAACTTGTACTGTACTTGTTTTACTAGATTTTCAATGGGACTACTGTAGTAAAGCGCATCAAGGAGGCAGGTTTGTACAGGTTACGGTGACATCATTTAACTTTTAATTTTCATTCATTAAAGTGAACAGTCGGGCAAGGATGGCTAAAGTCGGTAAAAATGGTGTGAATGTATCCAGTATGATTTCTTATGAAATAGAAAAATAAAATCTCGCCAAAATCTGTCTGCTTACGAAGAAATTAATTTAAAGTATAGGAATCGCTAAAACGTCCTCCCGGCTGACTATGTCCGTGGTTACATTTCCACGCAGCCTCGCTTTCAATGCTTTCAACTTTCCTTTACTTTAATGGTCAGAACTTGGAAACGTAAGCAGAACTTGGCCATCGTATTAATATGTGAGAACTTTTGGAAGGCCAATGAACGCATTTAGACTGGTTTTCTTTACCCGAATATTCACTTTAAAGGCCTACTACCTTTCTGAAACAAAGAAAAATAAAAAATAAATCAAGAATATCGAATACCTTAGATAAGGTTACAACACCAAACAGATGTTTGGTTCCTTGCGTAATCTATGTTAACAGTGAAGATTCATTTCACTGTTTTGCCGTCTGGCGCAGTGATAATCAACTAACACGCTGTAATTAGGACGACGACGGGAAACATAAGACGACCCGCGTTATGAACAATTACATAAA
Source organism: Argopecten irradians irradians (assembly GCA_004382745.1). Classification (NCBI taxonomy): domain Eukaryota; kingdom Metazoa; phylum Mollusca; class Bivalvia; order Pectinida; family Pectinidae; genus Argopecten; species Argopecten irradians. Next base: position 711,194 of record SAYR01000628.1, read on the forward strand.
CATTTGATTAAGCTAAAATCTTTTTGTACTCTGCAAACTTTCAATTTTATTTTACATTCCCATTTAAAAGGTCGTTTCGGAAAGGTAGTGGGCCTTTAATATAATTTTCTTCTTGTTTTATGAATACATATTTCATTACCTTCACCTTGTTGTAACCAAGTTATCCTTCTTTACAAAAGACAAATTTGTGCAAGTTGAATGTCAAGTCACCGTATTTAAGGACGAGGATTTTCAATGTAAATATCCACAGGGGAATTTAACCAGAAATTGACCGCTGGTCGGTGGGTTTTCTCCGGGTACTCAGGTTTTCCTCCACCAACAAACCTTGCACGTCCTTACATGTCCCTGGCTGTTAATAGGACGTTAAACTAATAAAACCCAAACACACTCATTTGTCTTCTTCAAAATTTCAAGATGGCGGACAAATATGACCGCATTACTTTTTATATTCGTACAAGATGGCCGCAAAATCGAGGGGAAAGGACAGTTGAAAAGAAACTTTTCTATCATGGACAAAACACAGACATAGGCGATGAAGATTAGTTAGCTAGTCTTACCCGATATTGGGGGCTGAATAAAACTTCGTCGTGAAGTTTAAACTTCTCATTGAAGTAGATCTGACAGTGCCAAGGGGAGGAGGTTGCGAAGAAACCAATGAAAGGAGAATGTCAAGTATGACAGCTGAGTGTCGGACTGTATGTCTCTCCATTGTTGTAGTTGGCTGTTGAGGTTTACCAGTCCAATAGACGTGAATGAAATAGTCATTTGAGGTAATAACAAGAATGACAACAGATTCTAAGCCATCAGACACGTATGGCAAAACCTGCAGAACATAGCAACGGGAAGACGAGCTTATCGGGGGCCCCATGTATGGTTAAATGTCCAAACATGGGAGGAGGACTGATACAATACAGGGTTCCTACTCAAATAACACCAGTGACATATTATCATTACAATATTGTACATAGTTATTATGTGGGAAAGAGGTATATTATCAGATATTGTAACAGGTGCGAGTGTTAAAGGGACAATTCAGTCTAAGAGTACATTAACATTTGCATATACATCAGAAACAAACCAGTTCTAATGTAATCAGATAAGTTGGTTTTACTGTGATATGCCAGAAAAACAAACTGTTGTGAAATGTGTGTGAAATGTTCAAACTCGCTTGCTGTCCGCCATTACGCATTGTGGTCGCACGTCTTGTATGCCGAACCCTGGCCGTTGCCTACGATGGCCGATATGGGTCTGGCAAAACGTGTATCATAATTACAAAAATTTCAGACAAATTTCATTCCCAAAAATATGTGTCCGAAATATTGGTATTACTAGTTTACAAAACTGCCTGGCATATTTTTGGATAAAAAACTACCTGTCGGAATAGCAACACGAGGTAAGTTATTGTTTGATTGATTGTTTTAGTTGGAGCGTAAAGTCCTCGTAACAGCTATAAGGACAGCATCCATTTATGCGAAGTGTTGTTAGTGCGTATATTTAGGTCAACTTTAGGTTTATATTTCCATAAAGGACGTATTTCAATGAACATTTTGTAATTCAATAGACATTTGACGAAAAGCATGACAAAAGAAAAAAGATAGGCTTCAGATTGAAAATGTAACTGTTTGATAATTCTGATCTGAACAAGATCAATATGCCGAATAAACGGAAATGCTTTCTCCACGGATATCACTTAACTAATACACGAATGATGACAGGCATTATTTTTATTTCATAAACGTGTAGCATAATCAATAATCAAACAATAAATATATGCATGAATACCTTAAGCATTTTTTTTGCCAAAGTAGTTAACCATTTTAGAATTTGAATTGATACTGGGTTTTTTAATCCGTATTTTTTTTTGTTTCCTTGTTTAGATCCTTAGATTGGCAATTCAGGGAATTTGACATTCATTCATTCATATCTTTATTCCTCCTTTTTTGTGATGTTTATACTAAAGTATACTTCCGTTTTTACCAATTGTATCATATAAAGATTTAAAATGAAATAGATGTTAGTTTTATGTGATTTCTGAAGAAACTATATAGAAATTAATATTCGGCGGCCATCTTGGACGCCATCTTGAATATTCCAAAACGCTCAAGGGTGAGAACTCCACACCCACCTGGATCTTATTATACACATAAAATATGTAATTATCGCCGAAGAAAACAATATCAGAGGTTTTTGGGTTTTACCCATGGCGTACAGACTTATAACTTCTGCTAAATTCCACCATCGGCCTTCATTCAATGTCACAGAGACCAAAAATCCTAAAATATTCAAATGACATCTTATGAAATACATGCTGTCATAACTGACTACCAAGTTTGTTAATATGAATGGCCTTGGCCTGCATTCAAGGTCACTTATATTCAATGTTATAGGGGCCAAAAAACCGAAAAACTTCAAATGTCCTTTTGTGAATGTCTAAAAGTTCTAGATACTTAATATCGGCATGTAGCATACTGATATGAATGACTTTGACCTATAATTAAGGTCACCTATGGGTGCCGTCATCATGGCGAAATCCAAACGCGTTTCATTTTGGCGGTGCCGTATTAATTTAGTACAAATGTTACGAATCCGCAAATGGAACGCATGAATTATAAGATAAATATACTGAAAACTGGATTTTAATTTATGGAGAATCACCTACCGCCCAGCTGAGTTTATAGGTACTAGACGATAATACTGCTTTTGTAGTTCCAGACAAATGTCTAGGCTTGCTAAAAGGACGCACGATGAGACACTAAGATAGATCAGTGATGGTCGGTTCATATCTAACATTAAGCCCACGGGCCTTAACGGTCATCACCAGTCATCAGGACCGTTTGACCATAAGTCACTGACACACCATTTCCATTTTCAAATTTCTCTACTCAAGTTATTGTGTTGACAATGTAAAACAAATTCCTCATCACAAAGGGCAATAACTCTGTAGGTTGCTGTCAGGCAATATCTATGTTAAAACTCTTTCAACATATTAGGCTACCTATAAAGATAAGCTCGGTAAATATCTACTCAAGTTACAGTGTTCACAAGGTTCAATAGTGTTCATTATTGCGAAAAAATACTGTCCGATAAATTTGTTGATTGAGGTACGAATAAAACTAATCAAAGTACTGAAAGTACTGTAGGCTAATATCTTATGTTATAGTGATGCAAATTATGTTCTTTTCAATAACAAAACTCGACAAAACGGACTTGGCAGTACAGTTTTAAAACACAATACAGTTTAAAAACACAGGATAAAAACGAAAGTGAAAGTAGAATATATCACGATCCATATCGTTCCGGTAGCCAAGTACACATATATGACAAAGACATTATATAATAATAAGTTTCCATAATTAAAGTGTTTTTAAGTGGATACGGCGAGTATTTGGGTACAATTCAATGTTGATATACAATCATAGATTTTTGTGCGGGTGAATATGATATATGAACCTGAAAAAGAGATATTAACCGAGACGGAGCAATCTTATAATAGCCTCGGTCAATATCTCATTTCCAGTTCATATCACACCATATTTGCCAGCACCAAGTCCATGACTATTTTATTATATGATCAGTGAAGTAAATCAAAACAAAGCCTAATATTCTAATTTTTTTCTTCAAATTTTAACAAACCTGTATAAATATTTCAAAACAGAAATTTGACTAAATATTTTAATGATGTCGTCTTGAATGTGAACAGGAATGTGATAAAGGAGACGAAATGGTATTTTTGGTAATTTCTATTTCATTCGAAAAAATTTCAAAATCTTTGTTATCTCTTCTCTTTAAATATGCTTGGTTGGTAGGAGTTTGTTCAATGTATCTCTGTCCTCGGGAAAACTTTGAAAACTGTGCGATTAAAGAAGACGAAGCGTCACCGCCGTCGGCCGTCACTAGAAACTTTATTAAAATACTAGAATGTGGTGGTTAACTCTATTGAAATAACAAGAATGTGGTGATTAACTCTATTGAAATCACTAAAATGTGATGATTAACTCTATTGAAATCACAAGAATGTGGTGATTAACTTTATTGAAATCACTAGAATGTGGTGATTAACTCTATTGAAATCACTAGAATGTGATGGTTAACTCTATTGAAATCACTAGGATGTGATGATTAACTCTATTGAAATCACTAGAATGTGTTGATTAACTCTGTTGAAATCACTAGAATGTGGTGATTAACTCTATTGAAATCACTAGAATGTGTTGATTAACTCTATTGAAATCACTAGGATGTGATGATTAACTCTATTGAAATCACTAGAATGTGTTGATTAACTCTGTTGAAATCACTAGAACGTGTTGATTAACTCTGTTGAAATCACTAGAACATGTTGATTAACTCTATTGAAATCACTAGAATGTGGTGGTTAACTCAATTGAAATCACAAGAATGTGGTCATTAACACTATTGAAATCACTAGAATGTGGTGATTAACTCTATTGAAATCACTAGAATGTGTTGATTAACTCTATTGAAATCACTAAAATGTGGTGATTAACTCTATTGAAATCACTAAAATGTGGTGATATACTCTATTGAAATCACTAGAATGTGGTGATTAACTATTGAAATCACTAAAATGTGGTGATTAACTCTATTGAAATCACTAGAATGTGTTGATTAACTCTATTGAAATCACTAAAATGTGTTGATTAATTCTATTGAAATCACTAGAATGTGGTGATTAACTCTATTGAAATCACTAGAATGTGGTGATTAATTCTAGTGAAATTACTAGAATGTGGTGGTTAGCTTTGTATTGAAATCACCGAAATCTTGTATAACCAGTTGTTAGAAAGGTTAATTTTAAAAACCGGTTCCACGAAATACCGCTAGAGTCAAACACTATATTCTATTCTATCCGCCATGTAGGCTCACAACTTTCTTTTAATTAAAGGGCCACTTCCTTTCCGAAACGGCTTTTATTTTTTAAAATGGGAATGTGAAAACGAGATTGATAATTTTGTCGCAAAAGTTATCAACTTACCGTTAATACTACACTTATCATCACCTTCTGAACAATTTAATTCAAATAAACAAAATGTTAATTTTCATAACGCGGGTCGTCTTATGTTTCCCGCCGTCGTCCTAAATACCGCACGGTAGTTGATTATCATTGCACCAGAAGGCAAAACAGTGAAATGAAACCCAACTGTTATCATATACTACGCAGGATATCTTACGTAAGCTGCATGTTGTTACCTCATCTTAAGCCATCATTATATATTTTCTTATGTTATTAATGCTTTTTAGAAACATATGAATTTTGCTCCGGAGAGGGATTGGGCCTTTAACAGGATATTGTGAAATGTGTTTGGTTCATATTTAACTGGAATAAATGGTCTTATTATTTCAAGGTTTGATAATTCTGGATTTTCATTCTTTACTGCTAAAATATGACTTAAGTATTAAAGCAAATTAGTCTACATTTCATATCGTTGAGAAAATTCTTGAAATGATTTAATTGTGCAAGAATTAGTTATTTCTTTATTAAATCATTAACATACATTACTCTCCCTTTTTATTATCTAAATTTTTTTACATCTGGGTTTGTCAATAAGAACTTCAGCAATGAACTATTATGGAATGTGGCGATAAGATTTAGAGCCTGGTTAAGTATTCCTAAGATACATACAAACTATTCCCAGTGTAAACAGGGTCTAAAACCAGGAGTATCATGTTTATTCAATTCTATTAAATCTGCAAAATTTATTTTCCTAGATAACATCCAAATATTAGTTCTTTTCAGATATGTCTTCTGGGCATTAATATAAATTACAGCTACGTGTATTAATATGTTGAAAGTGAATCTTGCAATCGGTTGTATTTTAAAAGGCATGTACATGTATATGAATAATTTATTTCAACGAAAAAGGCACAATATGTGTCCGTGAATAGCTGTAAACGAAGCACCTTCTATTCGGGATTATTTCTTATATAGTATTGTATTATTTAAGAATTCCGTGTGTATTTCGTTTATCTCATTACGGTCTTATTTCATAATTTTGTGTTAAATGATATATACTTTAAGATACCAGTTTTCACAATCTCTAGTGTACAAAACAACCACTGTGTATGGCGAAAGCCTGTCAGTATGGTATAACACGGTACACTTCCACTATCTCTGTTGTTTATAGGTCAAGGCACATACCCAACGTTTGTGGAAGTTTGACAGGACAACGACTAATTTAATTGGCCTCACCACCACCGGCCATTGTCAGTCACTGGTCACTCACGATCGATTGGCAGTCTCAAGACAGGTAATACATTTTCACCACGTTATTTCATGTATTTATATTCTTAAATACAGCTGTTTATCAAAACAGTAAAACAAAAGTCAGTAATTATACAGACGATATTTTCTTTAAATTAACTTTAAATATTGATGTTTATTCTTTTATTTTTTACATTAATTTCTATTTTTCACGATCATGTTTCCAATTTTTTTTAAACACCATCAATTTTATACATGTATATGGGATCTTGACCGAGTATAAGGAGTTTGGGTAGTTTTGGGTCAGCTTTCATATGAAAATGACCATGACACATTTTATCACAAAACTACAACTTTTTTTTTGATAACGAGTTCAAATGGTGATTTTGCCTGGCTCGGCCGATGAAAATTCCCATAAACCATAATATGGCGATACATTGATAAGGGCATTTCTATAGCACTAGTAACAATATGTAACAAGAGCTAGGTCACTGGATGTCGTGTGATTATTGTAGATAACAAGTATTAGCTTCCCAAAAAGCTAGGTGGGCTTCGCGGAAGCTTAACTGTTTGATTGGACAGAATATGGAAATTAAACAATGATATGATGATATTGTTTAGCAATTTTAATTGATCTGTTGAAAGCCATTTTATAATTTGTGAGCTTGTGTTAGTGCAAGGTAGCCAGGTCTAGTGCAGACGAACAGTTTTAATAATACTTTTGCTTCCAACAAATTAAAAAGGGTTTTATGCAGAGATTGCTAAGCTCAGAGAAAAGGCAAAGACAATATTGAACTTAATCTAATATGTTTCTATGTTTTTCTATGGTCCGTTTTCATTCCCTTTTTAGTATGTACTGTCATCCCGCATTTTAGTATGTTCAGTTGTCTGATTATTAATGTTACACGATGGTGATCTAAATTAAATAAGAAATATAAAAGTAATGTCTCGAACATGGTATACTACTACAGATATATTTGTTCCATCTGTAAATGAAACCAGATTTAATTAAAATGCCCGATTAATTTCTCGAAAATCCATATTCAGAATACTTTTACCACGAATGCTTGTTCTACACCGAAACCTAATTAACGGATGCAAGCGCACATGTGACCATGCTTTATCAGGAAGATGGCGTCCGAATCCGGACAGATTAAAGTCTGTTTCCGTGATTCGTTTTAATATTACTTCAACAGGCAGTGCTTGTAACACACCGAACATCCTTCTGATTCAAGCGTTCTTGCTACATGGCTATCCTGCAAGATGGCGTGATTTGCATTCGATTCTAACTGCTACGCTTCAAGCGGCGTAGCAAACAGTGAACCGATAAAAGACTGTTTATATGAGTAACAAGGACACCAATTCTGTGTTGTATTAGTTATCGATTACTTGACAGACATCACACGACAACATCACTAATAAGGTCACTAATTCTGTGTTGTATTGGTTATCGATTACTTGACAGACATCACACGACGACATCACTAACAAGGTCACCAATTCTGTGTTGTATTGGTTATCGATTACTTGACAGACATCACACGACAACATCACTAATAAGGTCACCAATTCTGTGTTGTATTGGTTATCGATTACTTGACAGACATCACACGACAAAAATGTAATGGTTATCGATTACTTGACAGACATCACAACGACGACATCACTAACAAGGACACCAATTCTGTGTTGTATTGGTTATCGATTACTTGACAGACATCACACGGCGACATCACAAATAAGGTCACCAAATTCTGTGTTGTATTGGTTATCGATTACTTGACAGACATACAGAGCGACAATCACTAAACAAGGACACCAATTCTGTGTTAATTGGTTATCGATTACTTGACAGACATCACACGACGACAATCACTAATAAGGTCACCAATTCTGTGTTGTATTGGTTATCGATTACTTGACAAGACATCACACGACGAACATCACTTAAAAGGACACAATAATTGACACTCCACTCTTGTCGGGAGTTCTGAATTCCATGTGGCAGTTACCAGGTACTGACCGTAGGGTGGGTTGTAATTTATCCGGGTACACCGACATTTTCTCCACCTCCTAAACGAGACACCCTTAACGACCATGGTAAAATTGGATGTTAAACAGATTAATCTTAATTAAAGAACATAAACCATTATATAAAACAGAACTGGCATTGTTGTTACAGCGTGATGAAGGGACACCGAGCTGTTGTGTTCCTGTTTCTGTTCAGTAATACAGTTGTGCTATCGAAGGTCTGTAAGAAAGTATGCCAACCATAGTACTTCTCGTGTCCATGGATGGCTTCAGGTATGACTATCCCGAGAAAGTGTCGACGCCCCAACTTCGATAGAATGGCAAGTTTTAGGAGTGCGAGCAGCTTATGTCAACAACACGTTCACCTACCAAAACATTCCATCACACTACAGTTATGGCGACAGGTAAGCAGAGAAAGAAAATATAACAACAATCACTAAATATAAAAAGATAAGTTCCCGTGTATTTGCGCTCAATTTTCGAACTTCGCGAACATTATTTGATATTCTTAATTCCCAACGTCTTTTGATGTTTCCCTTCCCAACTATCATTTGATGTTTTCCTTCCCAAACATTTCATTTGATGTTCTTCCTTCACAAGCATCATTTCATGTTCCTCCTTCCCAAGCATCATTTCATGTTCTTCCTTCACAAGCATCATTTGATGTTCCTCCTCCCAAGCATCATTTGATGTTCTTCCTTCACAAGCATCATTTGATGTTCCTCTCTTTCCAACTATCATTTCATGTTCCTCGACCTTCACACATAATCATTTGATGTTTTTCCTTTCACAGCATCATTTGATGTTCCTCCTTTCCCAAACTATCATTTGATGTTTCTTCCTTCCCAAACATAATTTGAATGTTTCTTCCTTCACAAGCATCATTTCATGTTCCTCCTTCCCAAGCATCATTTCATGTTCTTCCTTCACAAGCATCATTTGTGTTCCTCCTCCCAAGCATCATTTGATGTTCTTCCTTCACAAGCATCATTTGATTTCTCCTTTCCAACTATATTTGATGTTCCTCCTTCACAGCATCATTTGATGTTCCTCCCTTCCAAAGCATCATTTGAAGTTCCTCCTCAAGCATCATTTGATGTTCCTCATTCCCAAGCATCATTTGATGTTCCTTCCTTTCCAACTATCATTTGATGTTCCTCCTTCACAAGCATCATTTGGATGTTCCTCCTTCAACTATCATTTGATGTTCCTCCTTCCTAGCATCATTTCATGTTCCTCATTCCCAAGCATCATTTCATGTTCCTCCTTCCCAAGCTCATTTAAATGTTCCTCCTTCCAAAGCATCATTTGATGTTCCTCCTTCCCAACTATCATTTGATGTTCCTCCTTTCACTATCATTTGATGTTCTCCTTCCAAAGCATCATTTGATGTTCTCCTTCCAAAGCATCATTTGATGTTCCTCCTTCCCAACTATCATTTGATGTTCCTCCTTCCAAAGCATCATTTGATGCTCCTCCTTCCCAAGCATCATTTGATGTTCTTCCTTCACAAGTATCATTTGATGTTCTCCTTCCCAAGCATCATTTGATGTTCTTCCTTCCCAAGCATCATTTGATGTTCTTCCTTCACAAGCATCATTTGATGTTCTTCCTTCACAAGCATCATTTGATGTTTCCTCCTTCCCAAGCATCTTTGATGTTCTTCCTTCACAAGCATCATTTGATGTTCTCTTCACAAGCATCATTTGATGTTCCTCCTTCCAAAGCATCATTTCATGTTCCTCCTTCCCAAGCATCATTTCATGTTCCTCCTTCCAAAGCATCATTTCATGTTCCTCCTTCCCAAGCATCATTTGATGTTCCTCCTTCCAAAGCATCATTTCATGTTCCTCCTTCCCAAGCATCATTTAATGTTCCTCCTTCCAAAAGCATCATTTGATGTTTCCTCCTTCCCAACTATCATTTGATGTTCCTCCTTTCCAACTATCATTTGATGTTCCTCCTTCCAAAGCATCATTTGATGTTCCTCCTTCCAAAGCATCATTTGATGTTCCTCCTTCCCAACTATCATTTGATGTTCCTCCTTCCAAAGCATCATTTGATGTTCTCCTTCCCAACTATCATTTGAAGTTCCTCATTCCCAAGCATCATTTGATGCTCCTCCTTCCCAAGCATCATTTGATGTTCTTCCTTCACAAGTATCATTTGATGTTCTCCTTCCCAAGCATCATTTGATGTTCTTCCTTCCCAAGCATCATTTGATGTTCTTCCTTCACAAGCATCATTTGATGTTCTTCCTTCACAAGCATCATTTGATGTTCCTCCTTCCCAAGCATCATTTGATGTTCTTCCTTCACAAGCATCATTTGATGTTCTCCTTCACATGCATCATTTGATGTTCCTCCTTCCAAAGCATCATTTCATGTTCCTCCTTCCCAAGCATCATTTCATGTTCCTCCTTCCAAAGCATCATTTGATGTTCCTCCTTCCCAAGCATCATTTCATGTTCCTCCTTCCAAAGCATCATTTGAAGTTCCTCCTTCCCAAGCATCATTTGATGTTCCTCCTTCCCAAGCATCATTTCATGTTCCTCCTTCCAAAGCATCATTTGATGTTCCTCCTTTCCAAGCATCATTTGATGTTCCTCCTTTCCAACTATCATTTGATGTTCCTCCTTCCCTAGCATCATTTGATGTTCCTCCTTTCCAAGCATCATTTGATGTTCTCCTTCACAAGCATCATTTGATGTTCCTCCTTCCAAAGCATCATTTCATGTTCCTCCTTCCCAAGCATCATTTCATGTTCCTCCTTCCAAAGCATCATTTCATGTTCCTCCTTCCCAAGCATCATTTGATGTTCCTCCTTCCAAAGCATCATTTCATGTTCCTCCTTCCCAAGCATCATTTAATGTTCCTCCTTCCAAAGCATCATTTGATGTTCCTCCTTCCCAACTATCATTTGATGTTCCTCCTTTCCAACTATCATTTGATGTTCCTCCTTCCAAAGCATCATTTGATGTTCCTCCTTCCAAAGCATCATTTGATGTTCCTCCTTCCCAACTATCATTTGATGTTCCTCCTTCCAAAGCATCATTTGATGTTCTCCTTCCCAACTATCATTTGATGTTCCTCATTCCCAAGCATAATTTGATGCTCCTCCTTCCCAAGCATCATTTGATGTTCTTCCTTCACAAGTATCATTTGATGTTCTCCTTCCCAAGCATCATTTGATGTTCTTCCTTCCCAAGCATCATTTGATGTTCTTCCTTCACAAGCATCATTTGATGTTCTTCCTTCACAAGCATCATTTGATGTTCCTCCTTCCCAAGCATCATTTGATGTTCTTCCTTCACAAGCATCATTTGATGTTCTCCTTCACAAGCATCATTTGATGTTCCTCCTTCCAAAGCATCATTTCATGTTCCTCCTTCCCAAGCATCATTTCATGTTCCTCCTTCCAAAGCATCATTTGATGTTCCTCCTTCCCAAGCATCATTTCATGTTCCTCCTTCCAAAGCATCATTTCATGTTCCTCCTTAAGCTTCCCAAGCATCATTTGATGCTCCTCCTTTCCAACTATCATTTGATGTTCCTCCTTCACAAGCATCATTTGATACTCCTCATTCCCATGCATCATTTGATGTTCCTCCTTTCCAAGCATCATTTGATGTTCCTCCTTCACAAGCATCATTTGATGTTCCTCCTTCACAAGCATCATTTGATGTTCCTCCTTCCCAAGCATCATTTGAAGTTCCTCCTTCCCAAGCATCATTTGATGTTCCTCCTTCCCAAGCATCATTTCATGTTCCTCCTTCCAAAGCATCATTTGATGTTCCTCCTTTCCAAGCATCATTTGATGTTCCTCCTTTCCAACTATCATTTGATGTTCCTCCTTCCCTAGCATCATTTGATGTTCCTCCTTTCCAAGCATCATTTGATGTTCCTCCTTCACAAGCATCATTTGATGTTCCTCCTTCCCAACTATCATTTGATGTTCCTCCTTCCAAAGCATCATTTGATGTTCTCTTCCAACTATCATTTGAAGTTCCTCATTCCCAAGCATCATTTGATGCTCCTCCTTCCCAAGCATTCATTTTGATGTTCCTTCCTTTCACAAGT
>SAYR01000628.1:723551-803280 GCA_004382745.1 Argopecten irradians irradians
TTATCTGTATATTCGACGCATCACTAACAAGGACACTAATTCTGTGTTGTTTGGTTTATGCGATTACTTGACAGACATCACGACGACATCACTAACAAGGACACACGCATTCTGTGTTGTATTGGTTAACGATTCTTGACAGACATCACACGACGACATCACTAACAAGGACACCAATTTCTGTGTTGTATTGGTTATCGTTACTTTGACAGACATCACACGACGACATACTAACAAGGACACTATTTTGGTGTGTATTGGTTATCGATTACTTGACAGACCATCACACGACAACATCACAAACAAGGACACTAATTCTGTGTTGTATTGGTTATCGATTACTTAGCAGACATACACACGACAACATCACTAACAAGGACACCAATTCTGTGTTGTATTGGTTATCGGATTACTTGACAGATCATACACGATGACATCACTAACAAGGAACACAATTCTGTGTTGTATTGGTTATCGATTACTTGACAGACATCAAACGACACATCACTTACAAGGACCAATTCTGTGTTGTATTGGTTATCGATTACTGACAGACATCAAACGACAACATCACTTAACAGGACACCAATTCTGTGTTGTATTGGTTATCGATTACTTGACAGACATCACACCGACAACATCACTAACAAGGACACACAATTTTGTGTTGTATTGGTTATCGATTACTTGACACGACATCACACGATGACATCACTAACAAGGACACAATTCTGTGTTGTATTGGTTATCGATTACTTGACAGACATCACAAGACGACATCACTAACAAGGACACCAATTCTGTGTTGTATTGGTTATCGATTACTTGACAGACATCACAGATGACATCCTAACAAAGGACACCAATTCTGTGTTGTATTGGTTATCGATTACTTGACAGACATCACACGACGACATCACTAACAAGGACACTAATTCTGTGTTGTATTGGTTATCGATTACTTGACAGACATCACACGACAACATCACTAACAAGGTCACCAATTCTGTGTTATATTGGTTATCGATTACTTGACAGACATCACACGACAACATCACTTACAAGGACACCAATTCTGTGTTATATTGGTTATCGATTACTTGACAGACATCACACGACAACATCACTAATAAGGTCACCAATTCTGTGTTGTATTGGTTATCGATTACTTGACAGACATCACACGACAACATCACTAACAAGGACACCAATTCTGTGTTATATTGGTTATCGATATCTTGACAGACATCAAATAACAAATCATTACTCAAGGACACCAATTCTGTGTTTGTATTGGTTATCGATTACTTGACAGACATCACACGACACCATCACTAACAAGGACACAATTCTGTGTTATATTGGTTATCGATTACTTGACGAACATCAACACGACAACATCACTTACAAGGACACCAATTTTGTGTTGTATTGGTTATCGATTACTTGACAGACATCACACGACGACATCACTACAAGGACACAATTCTTGTGTATATTGGTTATCGATTACTTGACAGACATCACACGAAACATCACTAACAAGGACACCAATTCTGTGTTGTATTGGTTATCGATTACTTGACAGAACAATTCCACAAACGACATCACTAAAAAGGACACCAATTCTGTGTTGTATTGGTTATCGATTACTTGACAGACATCACACGACGACATCACTAACAAGGACACCAATTCTGTGTTATATTGGTTATCGATTACTTGACAGACATCACACGACGACATCACTAACAAGGACACCAATTCTGTGTTGTATTGGTTATCGATTACTTGACAGACATCACACGACGACATCACTAACAAGGACACAATTTTGTGTTATATTGGTTATCGATTACTTGACAGACATCACACGACAAATCATACAACAAGGCACCAATTCTGTGTTGTATTGGTTATCGTTACTTGAAGACATCACACGATGCATCACTAACAAGGACACCAATTCTGTGTTATATTGGTTATCGATTACTTGACAGCCATCACACGACGACATCACTAACAAGGACACCAATTCTGTGTTGTATTGGTTATCGATTACTTGACAGACATCACACGAGCGACATAAATAAGTCACCAATCTCTGTGTTGTATTGGTTATCGATTACTTGACAGACATCACACGATCACTTAACAAGGACACCAATTCTGTGTTATATTGGTTATCGATTACTTGACAGACATACACGACGACATAATATAAGGTCCAATATCTTTGTTGTATTGGTTATCGATTATTGACAGACATACACGAACGACATCATTAAAAGGAACAATAATGAGAAGCTTCCACTCTTGGTCGGGAGTTCTGAATTCCATGTGGACTTACCAGTACTGAACGTAGGTGGGTTGTTTATCCGGGTCACCGACATTTCTCCACCTCCTAAACGAGACACTTAACGACCATGTAAATTGGATGTTAAAACGATTAACTTTAATTTAAGAACATACATTAATATAAACAGAACTGGTATTGTTGTTACAGCGTGATGATGGGACACCGAGCTGTTGTGTTCCTGTTTCTGTTCAGTATATACAGTTTGTGCTATCGAAGTCTTGGTGTAGAAAGTATGGCAACAGCTATTTCTCGTGTCATGATGGCTTCAGGTTATGCTATATCCCGAGAAAGTGTTCGACGGCCAACTTCGAATAGAATGGCAAGTTTAGGAGTGCGAGCAGCTTATGTCACAACAGTACGTTCACCTACCAAAACATTCCATCCACTACAGTATGGCGACAGGTAAGCAGAGAAAGAAAAAAAATATAACAAATCACTTAAATATAAAAGATAAGTTCCGTGTATTTGCGCTCTAATTTTCGGAAACTTTCGGCGGTGAAACATTATTTGGATACATTCTTATTTCCCAACGTTCTTTTGATGTTCCTTCCTTCCAAATCTGTCATTTGGATGTTTTCCTTCTCCGAAACATATTTTTGAATGTTCTTCCTTCAGCTAAGCATTCATTTCATGTTCCTCCTTCCAGCATCATTTCCATGTTTCTTCCTTCACAAGGCATCAATTTGATTTCCTCTCCAAGCACATTTGTTGTTCTTCCTTTCACGAAGCATCATTTTGTGTTCTCTAATATCTTTCCAACTATCATTTCGATGTTTGCTCTACTTCAAAAACTTTATTTTTCCTTTAATCTTTGGAAATGTTCTCTCCTTTCCAAACCCTATTTATTACTTCATATGATTTTATTTCGATGTTTCCTTCCTTCCAGGATTTTGAATGTCTTCCTTTCCTAAACAATTGATTCTTATCAGTATTCATTCATGTTCCTCCTTCCAAGTCATCAATTTTCATGTCCCTTCCTTCCACAAGCATCATTTGATGTTCCTCCTCCCAAGCATCATTTGATGTTCTTCCTTCACACAGCATTCATTTGATTAGTCTCCTTTTCCAAACTATCATTGATGTTCCTTCCTTTCACAAAGCATCATTTGATGTTCCTTTCCTTCTTCCCAAGCATCATTTGAAGTTCCTCCTCCCCTCTATCACCAAGCATCAATTTGATGTTCCTTTCCTTCAGCATATTTGATGTTTCCCTCTCCTTTTCCCACATTATCATATTTGTTGATTTTATGTTATTATTTCTCTCCTTCATCAAGCATCATTTGATGTTCCTCCTTCCCAAGCATCATTTGATGTTCTTCCTTCACAAGCATCATTTGATGTTCTCCTTCACAAGCATCATTTGATGTTCCTCCTTCCCAAGCATCATTTGATGTTCCTCCTTCGCGAACCCACTTACATTTTTTGTATCTCTCATGTGTTGAATACGTTATAAGGTTTCACACAACCTGGAATGAAGTACAAAAAACAGATAATGAAAGTATGCAAATACGTGGTAACGTGGTTCCATAGAATAAGGCAAACGAATACACTGTAGGGGAATAACGATACTTCGTAACGAAATATAATCCTATCTAAAATCATAAATGAAACGAATAAGTCTGAAATAAATGCTAGCACAGAAACGCATAAAGATATTCATGGTATACGGAAAGCGTTCTATCAGTTCTACTCCCAAATCTTGGTTAAATAGGCCACATTAACACTCATTTCACTCATTTGTCAGTTAATTTAAAATTAGACCAAATAACTTTTTATGTTTTATTTTTCATTGTGAAGATTTCTTGAATGGACAGCGTAGACTTTGGAAGAGAAGACAGTTGATTTTAGCGACATGTTTAATTCTGGTTTTCATAAATGAGAATATTTCTGCTATTTAGACATTAAACTTACGTGTACATATCTCCACTATAGGTCTGTTAGAACGTATGTGTACATACATGTGTATCTCCAATACAGGTTTGTTAGAACTTAGTGTACATATCTCCAATAGAGGCTTGTTAGAACTTACGTGTACATATCTCCACTATAGGTTTGTATGAAGAAAGCCACGGCATTGTGGGTAACCACATGTACGATCCAATATTCAACGAAACATTTAGTATGAGGTCGCACGAGAGCAAGTGGTGGGACCAGGGGGAACCAATATGGATAACGACCAGGAAACGTGGACTTAAGTCAGGGACACTGTTCTGGCCAGGAAGCGAGACGGAAATCCACGGTCTTCGCCCAAACACTTGGTACCCGTATAACGAAAGTATCTCGTTTGAAACAAGGGTGGATCTGGTCATAGATATGCTTAAAAAGGATAAATACAATTTTGTGACGACTTACTTCCACGAGCCGGACCGAACTGGCCACGTGTTCGGTCCAGAATCTCAAGAAGTCAAAGATAAAATTGTGGAAATGGATTCTCTTCTTGGCACACTGTTAGATAAACTTAATACAAGTGGACTGCTGGATTCCGTCAATCTCATTGTTACAAGCGACCACGGCATGGCCACTCTAGATTATGATAACAAACTAGTAGATATATATGATTTAGTAGATCGAACCAAGATCAAGTTCACTGTGGATTCTGGACCGATCATGCAGGTTGTACCAATGGAAGGGCAGATCGGCGCCGTGGTCAGGGGAATCAACAGGAACATTCACCTCACCGCCTACAGGAAGGAGGACATCCCAGAACATTGGCACTACAAGAACAACAGAAGGGTGATGCCAGTATTTGTATTGGCTGAAGAAGGTTGGACAATTACTGCGGTAAGTTAGCATCTCATCACTAACATCTCAGAACGTAAACATTACGCCACCGTCTGATTCAAACAACGGCGTAGTGATATCTTCGAGAAAAGAGTTCCTAAAGAAATTGGAAATTTGACTGATTGAAACAAATATAGATCTGTAACTCGGTGTGTACTTTTAAATCACACGTTAATACTCTGACTTATACGTACGTAATTTGGCCATTGCAACTCATTAGGTCATCTTTTAAAACTTGAGATTCACGTTCACTCTGAAAAGACACATCTAAAATTGCTATAGAAAGCGTGTGAAATAATGCATTAAGATCTAAAAATCAAAAATGGACTTTTCTTCTTTCATTTTCGCTCATCTGGGTCAGTTATTTGGAATTTTCATTGTATAAAAATAGGGGCGTGCTATGATAAATGTCTACATATTTGAATAAGAGGGGGCGTGCTATGATGAATGTCTACACATCTAAATAAGAGGGGCGTGCTAAAATAAATGTCTACACATCTAAATAAGAGGGGCGTGCTAAAATAAATGTCTACACATCTAAATAAGAGGGGCGTGCTAAAATAAATGTCTACACATCTAAATATGAGGGGCGCGCTATGATAAATGTCTACACATCTAAATATGAGGGATGTGCTATGATAAATGTCTACATATCTAAATAAGAGGGGCGTGTTTAAATAAATGTCTACATATCTAAATAAAAGGGATGTGCTATGATAAATGTCTACATATCTAAATATGAGGGGTGTGCTATGATAAATGTCTACACATCTAAATATGAGGGGCGTGCTATGATAAATGTCTACATATCTAAATAAGAGAGGGTGTGCTATGATAAATGTCTACACATCTAAATAAGAGGGGCATGCTATGAGAATTGTCTACACATCTAAATAAGAGGGGCATGCTATGATAAATGTCTACACATCTAAATAAGAGGGGCGTGCTATGATAAATGTCTACACATCAAAATATGAGGGGCGTGCTATGATAAATGTCTACACATTTTAATATGAGGGGTGTGCTATGATAAATGTCTACACATCTAAATAAGAGGGGCGTGCTATGGTAAATATCTACACATCTAAATAAGAGGGGTGTGCTATGATAAATGTCTACACATCTAAATAAGAGGGGTGTGCTATGATAAATGTCTACACATCTAAATATGAGGGCGTGCTATGATAAATGTCTACACATCTAAATATGAGGAGCGTGTTATGATAAATGTCTACACATCTAAATAAGAGGGGTGTGCTATGATAAATATCTACACATCTAAATAAGAGGTGCGTGCTATGATAAATGTCTACACATCTAAATAAGAGGGGCGTGCTATGATAAATGCCCCTTTAAAGTTCGCAAATACGACCTATTCATGCATTTGTATCGTTTCAGAACAAAACATATAGCCGGTTACATCCCGAGAAAGGAAACCATGGCTATGACAATAGTTTGATGATAATGAGGCCAATATTCTATGCTATCGGACCCAATATCCGCCCCGGGATGTCCGTCCCGCCAATCAAGTCCCTCGATATCTACCCGATGATATGTGAGCTACTGGCTATCTCGCCTGCTCCTAATAATGGCACTCTGGACAATACGGCCAACTTCCTCCAGGCGTTCCCACAAAATGAACAGATATGTGTCGAAACAGGACGCAGCCAGGTTATCAGATCCAATGCATTGCTTGTGTGTCTTCTTCTTCTGGCCAAGATGTTTACATCGTAGATTTGACTAGGCGATACCTTTCTAAGGCCTGATTTAATCATACCAACATTGACAATTAATGATTCAAAAATCATATTGAGCATTGTCACCTATTTAAGAAAGGGTTTTCGCGTAAATAATTGGATATTCACCAATATTCCATTGGTAAATATTCCCGAATGTCACGTGATCATTGCTATCAAGTCAGATGTTGATAAGAGAAAAAGTGTCAACAGGCCTAGGGTCAGAGATATAATGTTTGCACACGTTTTAAAGAAGAAATATCTTATAGGTGTTACATGTCCTCTTATGAAAATATATTGTGAATTATATTACCAGACATTTGTTTACACATACAATGTTAACTTCAGATAAAATCCAGTAGATAATTTACTTACAAATGAACATTTTCTTTACTTTTTCATATTATTTCACGTGTAAAACACTATTTGAGTCTGAGGTATATGATTTGAGACTGAGGTATATGATTTGAGACAGAGATGTATGATTTCATTGCCAAACATAGTCGTCGTACATCATCGTAATGCAATTAAATGTAAATGATGCATAAATGGGATTCTGATAAACTTCACGGATCAAATTATTTTAATATGATTCATACACAGGGATCTGAAAATTAATCTAGACTAGATGTAGAGTATGATTTTACCGGTTCTTTTATCTAAACCTCTATTACGTCTTAATTGGTCTAAGGGCACTCTGGTTGGTCCATAATAATTAGTCCCCTGTCTGTGTAACCGGAGGAGACTATAGTGACACTATGTCCGTCTGTCTGTCTGTCTCGCTGTCTATCTGTCTGTTTATCTGTCTGTCTTTCTGTCTGTCTGTCTGTCGAGCTTTGGTTTCCAGATGATAACTTGAGAACGAATTGATGAATTTTGATCAAACTTCATACCATGGTAGCATATGGGAAAATACAGCTGGGGATTTAATTTATGGTCAAAAGGTCAACTACAAAAGTCACTGTTACTAAAAATAGATTGTTACACAAACTGTTAGTTTCCAGACGACAACTTGAGAAAAAAATCAACGGATTTCTATTTACCTTCAGACAGTGGTAGCATATAACAGAAAACAGCTTGGGATTTAATTTGGTATCAACAGGTCAACTATAAAGGTCACTGTTACTAAAAATAGATTGTTTCACAAATTTTATTTTCCGGACGATAACTTGAAGACGCAGCAATACAATTTGTTCAAACTTACTAAAAATACATGTATATTGTTTTCACAAATTTTAGTTTTCGGACGAAAACCTGAGGAAATATAAACAGAATATATTCAAACTTCATGCAATGGTAAAATAGGAGTTAACATAGGTTGGGATGTAATTTAGTGTCAAAAGGTCAACTACAAAAGTCACTGTTAATAAAAAAAATTGTTTTCACATATTTTAGTTCCAGGACAAGAATACAGAATTAGTTCAAACTGCATGCAATGATAGCATAACTAAGCAAAAATAACGGCCGTGGACATGTACTGCTAGCAACACTTAATGTACGCTCGTTTTAGAAACTGTAATTAATTCTCAGATTCCCGTGGTTTTATTTATTCATATCTTTATTCCTCCCTAAAAGGAGAGCTACATATTAGAATACAGACAAAATAAAAAAGCCAGATAACAAATTTGAAGAAAAGGGAAAACACAAGACATGGGAAATACAAAGAAGAAAAAAGAGATAAACAAAAGGGTTCCAGAGATACTACCATTAATTGAATAGTATATGCATAGACTAGAAAGCAATAGCTTAACTCTTTGCTACCAACAAATGCACTATAAACTTACAAAATACAGTTATTATAAGTAAGTACATTGGATAACTACACTGTACAGGGAATTATATATAGAATATAAAACAACATTTAATAGCTGGAAGGTTAGGGCAGATACTTTATCCCCGAAACACAGAATGTTGGACAAAAGAATATACGATGATGTCCCTCACCAAGAGCTAGAATAATGTTCTTATTTGGACGACCAAGAATAACATGTATTTGTTCTTCCCTGTCCGCTTGGTCTAATAGATTCACGACTTTTTATATAAAAAACGTATCTCTCACTGCGACTTTATCTATATAAGCTAAAATACAATGGGCAACAGCATTCGATACACATAAACTGCATCTGGCACAGTGTAACTCACAATCAGGGGGAGTAATCAATAATTTGGTAACGCGTTTACAAGTACCAGAAAAAGCTAGAGAAACTTTGGAAATGGACCACAAAGTCGATGGAGAAAATTCCATGTGAATATTCCTACAACAGAGCAATTCAAAATTTAATGTCAAACGCTGTTTCCATGAATTACTTTCCTGAAGAAGTAAAACATTTTTAACAATATGTTTCCATGTACATTTACTTGGGATCCAAGTTGATTATAAGTAAACATAAACAAACGACAGCAAGTAGCATTATGAAAAATATTCCATTCGTCGAAAATGAAACTTGTTTTCGACTTATACGTAACAAAAACAAGTACTTCGCAGTACATGCAGACTTTACATAAAGTAGCATAAAAACATTTTTACATTGTTCAATATACACAGAGAGGTACTATACCTAACATTTCCAAAGCAATATCTGACCTCGTGCGTATTTGAAAGTTTTGCACATAGCACATAGCCGTCGCAAATCAGATAACGAAAGTGCGAACAAAGCTCACACCCAAATAAAGCTCTAGAAAGAACACTAGACTTGTGAAGTTTAAAGAAAAACGCCGCTTACTACTTTTAAACGTATTCGTTTAGACATTATTTTTGCATATATATGAAGTAAAAACATAGTTATCGAACTATTATAATACATAGAGGGAAACATTTGTCGATCGATATTTATTTCTTAATTTACTTATTATTTAGTTGCCAATCTTTCTAATATACACATTATATAAACGTACATGTATATGTTTCTGATTATTCTAATGCGAGAAAAAAAAGCACTTTTCGTGTTAAAATTTCGCGTTTTCCAGCGCAAAAAAGGCGAAAATGGTATTAATTAGCCACTATATCAAAATGATTTTACAGTGTGGTGGGGACCGTGGTCTATATTTCGGTTAGATTTTATATTTTTAAAAAATGTTGTAACCATATGTAGCAATATCACGAATGAGATAAGATTTACCTCCCTTTAATCGTGCGCGTGTGTATACTTCATTAACTTCATACCTATATTGGGTAGCTATAATTAGCACTGATTTTGTTATCATGTTCTTGGTTTATAAGAAATACGTCCAAGGGACATTTAAGGACATATCAGGTTTTCTTGGTGGAGGAAAGTCTGGTCTGAGTACTCAGAGAAGAAACACCGTACAGCGGTAAGTGTCTGGCAACTATCCAACATGCGATTCGAACTCGCATCCCAGCTATGAAAGGCTTGTAGTATTTATGTCGGGAAATCATATCCATGTTCTAATTAATAACAATATAATGAACGATACGTGTATGTCTAGCTCGTATGAAAAAAAAAATTAAAGGGAAAACAATAGTGGTCCCTCGATGGAAACTTACTGAATCAGGGAAGAAAGGTAAATTGTTTCTCAAATATCAAAACAGTGTAACTTTTATCACATAAAGACGGTACCAGTTGGGGGAACTTGAAGAATATGAAATATAAGGTATACATTATTGAAATTACTAACAAAATCCGTGGTATGATCGTTATAGGCGACTAAATTTTGGATATTATACTTTCTGTCTCTCGTGACACCGACTCGCTTTTATTATTGAGTGGAGCCAATTTCGCTCGTACATGCCTCAGCCCGAGATACAGGAGCTATTTTCTATTCCTGCTATTGAAAATGAAAATTAAAGATTTCGCATACATTGTTGAAGATGGCTTCTGCATTATTTGCGCTCATAAATTTTCATTATCCGCAGTTTTCATAATTTTATTTTTGTCGGGGTTGTAAAATTTACCGATGAACCTCGCGTTAATGCCCACTTGACAAAGTTACAAGTTATGACCTTTTTCTTATACTAGTTGCTGGACATATTCAGCATCAACAAAAATAAATCTTATTTTTTTATACAACTGAGTGGAAATAAAAGAATGAGATACGTTTGGGGAGAACGGAAATTGAAATCATAACACACGATAGCTCATCTTTACATCTAAAATCTGTGAGTAAATATGTACCATGGAATTGGACATTGAGTGTGTACTAAGACGTTTATAAATATTGATCAGCTCACTGACAGGTTTGTCTGACTTTATTTCAATGATTCGGTAAAAGTTACATGCGCCGTAATTTTCATACTGACGAGCCAATAACTATTCACCACGAAAGTTACCAACATTTTGAGAATTACAATACTTAAAATGCACAGGTTTTGTTTATTACATAGACAAATAATACCTCAATATAAATTTTGGCACTAACGCCAAAACTCATTATATTTACGTCTACCGTGCAATGGAATTATTACATATGGTCCGATCATGAAGCCAAGTTGTGGTGTACAGTTTCATTCTACATTTCACAGTGTTATTAGTAATTTCTACAGCTGTTTTTATCTAAACATACATAGAACATTAAAACAATTAGTTTTACAGTAAAACAAATCTGCGTTGTAACTTATGTTTGTACGGCATCATACATATTTGTCAGTGCTTTTGAATAGTTTTCACATCTTTATTCATGAAATATTATGGGTTTCACGAGATTTCCGAAATAAAAATAGCATGAAAAAAAATTCGTCCAATTTTGACATATTATAACCATTTAAATCACAGGGACCTGACACGAATATTTTAACCAACAGCATAGGATGTGGATGCGGCGCAGTGGTAGAAGGCGCATCTATGTTTGGCTAGGCGATTGAGTGCCGTAGATCGTGAGTTCGAGGCCCGGATAGGGTACGAGTCAATAAATTATCATGCTTTATTAAATTGTGTTTCTTTGATATTTAACCAACAGTATATATAGATATATATTAGGCAAAAAAAACAACAACAAACAAACAAACAAAAACACCCTAATAATAAAGGCAGGTTTAGCGGACTAATATATATACTGTTGGTTAAAAAAATCGTGTCAGGTCCCTGTGATTTAAATAATGGACTCTTATCATTCAATTGTCATAAAATGTCTAGTAATTCTCAAACGTTTGAAGAAGCGTTATCCTTCAATTGATGAATTAATAAAGTCTAGCTTTAACAGGTTTAGGATCCCTGAGATCTTTCATACTGAATTCAGTTGACTTATGTTAACATTTTATCTAATTATTATTTTTATCTAATCTTTGTATCGACATTAACTCAATCACACCTAAAATCTCATAATAGACTGGTCTAGTCTTTGATTTAGATGAATCTACCTGTGTCTTCAGGGATGAAGAAGTAATAAAAAATATTGTGTACCGATTATATGTAATTCTATGTATCTCTTTAAATATACGATAAATATTAATTATTCTGTTAAATAAAGTGATATCAAATGTGTGGCCATCATTCATCATCAAGTAATGGAGATGTAATAAATTCCTGGTTGTTACTGAAATAATGCATTATTAGATTTGTAATCAACAGTCAATTAAAGAATATTTGAATACCAAGTTTTCAGTCAATAAAAAGAAATGTCATATCATCATTTAAACGAAGCGCAGTTAATTTGTAAGGCAAGATGTAGGCCAATGTGCTTAAATATTCAGTGATCGTTCACTTTATATTCAGCATAATTGCCAAAAATGTTCTTGAATGTCGGTACAAACCAATTTTAAGCCAATAAACAACTATAAAGTTGTTAGAGCGTCTAGTAAGCGTTCAATTGAATTTATAAGTATTCATAAGGTGAGGAGTTATCCACTAAGGGACAATCATATCTACTGCGAGCCATGACATTCAAGAGGCATCTACACATCTACACAAGCCAAGACAGGCTTCCTTTTGATGCAGCTTTCAGCCAAATGTTCAGCCAAATGATCCAGTGGAAATGTATCATTATCAGGTAAGATATAAATATTATCACACTTTCTCTATTTACTAGTCAAAGTGTTTTAGGTGCCAAAGTTATACTGCTGGGTCCTTTGTTTCTTAACTTTCATTTCTGTTGTGATCGCCTCTCCCAATGATGGAAAATTATCCTTAGCTTCATTGTTTGATTCTCCAAAGTCAATTAGATCCTCTGTCAAATAATTCTTTTTTAGTGAGGTCTTTTCAACATTTCCAATAAGAAGATTTTTGAATTTTTTTTTAAACAGTTCAATATGGGTATTCTTAGCACCTCGATCATTTGTTTTGATATATGGTTAAGTACGATGATAAGGGACCGTTATTTAAAAATCTTCTGATTGGAAACGTGCAAGATCGTCTCTCCAGTGATGGCGAATAGTGTTAAAGCTCTAATGGTCTTTTCATTGCTTGTTTCTTCAAAGTCAAACTGTCAAATACATCTTCGTCAGTGAGGGTTTTTTTCCCTCAACATTTCCAATAAGAAGATTTTGAAATTTAGTTAAACTGTTCAATATTGCTATATTAAGCATCCCGATCATTTGTTTAGTCATATGTTGAAGTCCAATGATAAAAACAGCTATTAAAATCTTCTGATTGGAAATGTGAAGATCCCCTCTCCAGTGATGGCTAATAGTATTTTAACTTTAATGGTCTCGTCATTGCTTGTTTCTCCAAAGTCAATCTGTCAAATACTTCATGGCCAGTAAGTGTTTTTTTCAACATTTCCAATAAAAAGATTTTGAAATTTTATTTAACTGTTTAATACTAATATATCGTTATTATTTGTTTTGGCATATGTTCAAGTACAGTGATAATGAACAGTTATTGTCATCTTCTGATTGGAAATGTCATTTTTCCTCACACCGTGGATTCTGTCAAATCGTCAAAATCATGTCGATAACTATTCATAGTGAATCCATTGCTGAGACTTCAGTTTTTTAAAAGAAATGAAATATCCAGTCATATTACTGTATGTGGATTCACTGTAAATATTTAATGACATGTTCCATGCACACACGAAGCAAACCATGCAAACATTTAGAACTAAGACGTATTTTTATATATCATAGAAGAGCTTTATTAAGGTTCATCATCATATAATCGTCATTATCTTAAACCGCAACACGGAAACAAATCAAACATATTTGTTGTTTCCGGTATGCATTTTTGTCCAATGAGGGATCATCTGAGTATTGTATCCGTAAGCTTCCCTCTAAAAGGGACCATCTCAAGATGATTTTTATAATAATTATTTAATATTAATAATTTAAAGCTAATAAATTATTGCTTTATGATAATAATATTATCAACAAGTAACACTACAATCACAATCTCTCTGAGAAGAAATATTATTGCATATTTCATAAATAAACATAAAAACATCGGGGCACAAGTCACAAGCAAATGAAAAATCCATCCAGGGAATTTTTCACCCGCAAGGCTGTGTTATAAGGCAACTTTTTGTTGGACGGAGTCGCTGAATGGGACCTGCTCATGTAACAGTAGTTGTATATGTGACAAATGTTTTTCACGTCGAAGAATATAGAAATGCTCATCCACACTTAGTCCGCTGAATACACACAAATAACAGCAGCATTTTTATCTTTTGGTCAGTACGATTTCACTAATAGTCTTGATGATGTGGAATCAAAGCAAAACTCGCATCTCCTAAACACAATCCACATAATGTCATTTGATTGGTCAATATCCGTCATCATCCCCCTCATTGGACGGTGTTACAGAACGGTATGAATTCACCACAGAGGACCCTCTTGTTCTAGGGGAAAGGTAGCTGTAACTAGGGGACTGCAAGTGAGAGAAAAATGGCGATTAAGTTACAGATCATAGTCTTCAAAGTCAAGTAAAGGTTTGAGAGCTTTAGAACTAATATTCAATATCTTAGCAACATTCTGCAGAAATAGAGTAAATATCAAAGTGATCTAAAATATTAAAGAGCTTACTGTAGTAGATTTGTAATATAAATATATTTTCATCACATATTATGATAAATTGATAATTATATGTAATCCGGAAATTAGAGATGAATTATGTAATTGGTACACAATTCCTTAGATTATATTAGTATCTAAATATCTGAGTATCAACATAAACACTTGTGTCCTGAAAACAGAATTCTTGAAACCAAATGGATGCAAAACCACTGAAACTCAAAACACTTGTTAGAATGAAACCGATGAAATTAATATGATTGGATTTCAAAATCCAACAGGATGAATTCTTGTATTTTGAATCATTCTCATAAAACAGATATTGATGATCCTGTAGGTTTACATACTTCAAAAATTTTACAGGAAAATTTGCAAGAACGATTGTCATGCGATGATACACGTGGAACAAAAATGATCAGAAAATCAGTAGAAAAATAACGCTTCTGGTGAAAATATATTAGGCATGTGATGATTTGTGTTAAATGATTATGAGGAAAGGATCACATCCGATTGGTCCGAAATATCTGGTAGGCCAAGATGTATGGCTCGTCATGCACTGGATGGGGCATATTCAAGAAGGAATTCGTTCGTTTGCTTGATTTTTATGGAGGGTGTCTGGATTTGTGGATATTGAAAACAATATTTAACTTTGGGTGGAAGATGAACACGAAAAATACAAAAATGTCACGAGAAACTAAATACAGGAAGAGGGTACTTCACTCGACCCATGCTTCGTGACTTACTGATTGTGTATTACTAATATCGGTTGTAAACTTCGTAAGATGTTTACTGAAAAACAATAGCAATAAAATGTAGCCAACCATAGAACCAGCAGCACAGTAGCAATAAATAGCTCAACTCTCGAAGAAACTTACGGTGTCTATTCAACGTGGTGATGTGCGACATGTGCGGCCTGCAAGTTTTCAGGGAACGATTAAGAGCAAATTAGATAAATTCTAAACTAGAAAAACCTTAGTATTGGTTTACTTAACTATTGTAACTATATTTCAAAACGGTTGTAAGTAGTTTGTGAATGACTAATGATTACTACAGACTACTAGATATATAAGATTCTGTAATATGTTTCTACAAGGAATACCACTAACTACCTAGTGCCACACTTTCTGGTTTACCTCCTATTGGTATTGTGGCAAAGTTTACTATTTGGCGGTTGATGGTTCTCTCTGAGTACTAACTCCACGACCAACAAGATTGGCCGTACTCAGCATCCCCGGCTGTGATAAATATACAGAAAGCTAATAATCTAGAGAAAATCGTGCGATAACATATGAATTCATTTTTTTTATCTATTTGATATATATAAAGTTTTCTCTTTCTTTTCTTACTTCATTATTTCTATACAGAAACAACATGTTCGGCACATTTCTCGATTAATATCATTTCAAGTGAAAGTTATATAATACTTACGTTAGAAGCACTAACGGATACGCTGGAGCGCTGGACAGAGACGGAGCTACGGCTCTTGGCGCGGAACTTCTGGAGGGTAGAGTCGGCGGTGTCAGCGCGTTCCTCAGCCTCCTCAAGCTCGTGCTGGGCTTTGCGGTATTTGGCCAAGTTGATGGCTGCGATCTCCTCCTGTAAAGACCAATTAGAAAATTTAATGCAAGTATTTTTAGATTTTTAGAGATATGGGATATATTTCACGCGTCCGTTAAATCTTTTGAATTTTGAATGAATACAGAATAATGTCCTATCAATAGAAACGAATACTTACGGCTTCCTCGACCTGACGCTTGAATGTCTTGATCTTGGCGTTGAGTTTGTCAATGAGTTCCTGGAGACGTTCCTGGTTCTTCCTGTCCTCATCGGCCTGGAAAGCCAATTCCTTAAGACGGCGGTCGGCCTTGCGCATGTTCTTCTGGGTCTCAGCGTGACGGCGCTGCTCGTTGTCAAGTTCAGCCTCAAGCTCATGTACTCTGGATTCCAATTTCTGGATCATCTTCTTGCCTCCCTTGAGGGAAGAAGCCTCAGCCTCATCCAAACGGATCTGGAATTCCTTGACCTGGCTTTCCAAGTTCTTGCGTACCTTCTCAACCTGGTTGCTGTGATCCTGTTCGGCACGGAGTTCATCAGCAAGACGAGCGGCATCAGCCATAGCCTTCTTGCACCTCTCATCAGCACCCTTCAACTCGCCGTGCATCTCATCAAGGTCGGTCTGCATGGCATTGATATCACCCTCGAGTTTCCTCTTCTGGCCCTGGACAGATGAAACCTGAGATGTGAGTTCATTGACACGGTCGTTGGCATCAGCAAGCTCATTGTCAGATGCCTTGCGGGCCCTCTCGGCCTGTTCCAAGGCAGCTCTGAGCTCCTCGACCTCACCAGACATAAGAGTGCACCTCCTCTCAGCCATGTTGTAGGATTCGCGAGCCTCATCGCGCTGTCTCTGTTCCTCCTCAATGGATGTCTGCATTTCCTGTAATCATATAATTTAACACTTAGAAACTTTTGCATGTCTAATATATTGCAGTCGGAATTCAGATAATATCATAATTGAAAGTCCGTTTGAATTTTGAGGGCGCTATAATATAATTATTTACCCTGATCTGTTGCTGGTATCTCTTGACGGTCTTCTCCATCTCGGCCTTGCCTCTGTTGGAAGCATCGAGAGCAACCTCGAGCTCGTTGATGTCCTGTTCAAGCTTCTTCTTGATCCTCATGGCATCAGCCTTACCCTTGGCCTCAGCCTCCAAACTGGCCTGCATGGATTCAAGGGCACGCTGGTGGTTGCGGCTGTAACATAAAAGTTAAAAGTAAATTCGACTGTCACTGTTTGTGAGAAGAGAAGTAATGTTCGACTTTAATTTTGATGTCATAAGACAGAGATATGATGAAATATTTATTTACCGGGTGTTGTCGAATTCCTCTTCCTTCTCCTGGATGCGTTTGTCGATCTCGTTGCGGACGGTGGCGATCTCGAGCTGAGCACGCATGACCTTGGCTTCCTCCTGTTCAAGAGCACCCTCGGCCTCCTCAAGAGCGGCCTGGAGTTCCTCTTTTTCCATCTCGAGCCTCCTGCGGGCTTTGTCGAGCTCGTGTGTGGAGCGGCCTCCCTCGGACAGCTGATCAGTAAGGTCGTGGATTTCATCTATAACAAACAAATTCCATATTAATAATTTGAAACTATATTTCCAACTTATTAAGTATAATTGATAATTTAGTTTCATAGCGAGATGACTACGGATATGTATTAATCAGTCGTTGATATAAGGTGAATTCAATTGTCCTCACCAGCCAAGTTCTTGTTCTCCCTCCTGAGGGCACCAATGCTGTCTTGGTATTCCTCAATGCTGGCCTTGATCCTGTACAGCTCAGCAGAGTAGCCGCGGGATTCCTTCTGGGAGTTCTCGAGCTCGGACTGGAGGCTGTTGACCTTGGCTTGCCATTCAGCGGTGGTCTTATCGAAAGCACGCTGTTTCTTCTCCATCTGGTTGACACTGGCGTTAGCCTAAAACAAACCACGGAATAAGTATTTCCTTTCTATTAGAAATGATGAGGTTTAAATAAGAGTTGTATGTTTCTTATGAAGGTGTAATAATCATCAAAGTTATAGCTGTATTCATTTAATCGTTAAGTAATATACATACCCTGTCAACTTCAATGGACATGTCTTCCAACTCCTGCTGCAGGCGGGACTTGGCCTTCTCCAAGGCGCTGCATTTGGCGTTGGCAGCCTCGGTGGTCTGTTCAGCCTCAGAAAGCTTGCCGAGAAGTTTGCGCCTGTGATATAAGTAAAAGTAAATATTATTTCTGCATATCAAAATGAAACTTTACAACCAATAGCATTAAAGGTTTTAACAACGGGTGGAAATATCCATTTATCTTATGTCGACCTGTTTTTGGATACAATACAATTTCGTCTTTTGCCATTTCATTAGAGTTATTAGAATTTGAGTATTATTTGTGATTGTATAATACATACTTCTGGTCCTCAAGCTCCTCAGTGCGGTTAGCACCCTCGCTCTCGAATTTGGACCTCCATTGCTGGATCTCGTTGTTGGCCTTTGAAAGCTGGCGCTGAACATCAGATTTGGATTCCTGTTCCTCCTCAAGCTGTTCACGAATAGCATCCATATCGGCGTGCATGTTGCGGACCTCATTCTGGAGCTTGCTGCGGGCCTAAACATAAAAGTTAACATGTGTAACTATACGATGATAAGTGTTTACAATTTAAATGTCAACAAATATTAAACACTGTTATACATTGCTTCACATTGGTCCATCTATACAGAAATTTGTAAATTGAACGATTCTGTTTTCATTGTTAAAGGTATTTGGTGACAATAAAAGACAACTTACCCTGGTCTCCTCCTCAAGGCTGCGACGGGCATCCTCAAGCTGGGATGAGAGCTGAGATTTCTCCTTGGAGAGAACGCTGACGCGGTGTTCAGCATCCTCGAGCTGTCTGGTAAGGTCGGAGTTCTCAGCCTGGAGACGGCTCTTCTGGCTCTGGAGCTCGTTGATGGACCTCTGGCTGTCCTCGAGTCTGGCATTCAAATCGGACATCTGGGATTCGAACTGCTTCATGACCTTCTCGGAGCATCCCTGTGATAAAGTTTACGGCAAAATAGTAAGAAGGCGAGGTATATATGTTTGAGAAGAGTAATTTGTCAACTGTTGAGTTGTAACAGCCGCTCAATGTACATATGGTTAGTTAACGCTTTCGGACTAGGTCCTCCTGATATGTATTAACTCGTTGGCTGATGTGAGGGATGGTTCGTTTACTTCGAATTATTTTAACATTAATAAATAGAAAAGCACTTTTACATAATTTCACGTCCAACTGTAGAACAGCTGAACACTTACATTTGGTAGTTATATAATTGTAGTTTATTCCAAACAAATCAAGTACAGATGTTTTTATAACCGGTTTCAAAACAACATTGAACAGTATTAGTAGTCGTGATATGGATTCGTTAGTGAAATGGTGATTCATACTCTGAAAAACTGGAGATGAAGTAAATACATGCAAGTACAAGTGTGATGAAAATAAAGCAATTGTATCTAAGTGAATTTAAACAAAAAGTGATAAAACTTTACAAAACATTATTAACAAAAAGCCAAAAAATGTTGTCATGTTAATAAAAAAAAGCAATTTTGTTATCTGATAATCTGAATTTATGTTATTTCGTTGTTAATTCTATCACTGAAATTGTTAATATATCTCCACACGTTTTACCCTAGCTCTTTCGGCTTGTTCCAAACACATGAGCAAGTCTTCACATTCTACCATCAAGTCTCGTTTGTCCTTTTCTGATCTGGTTGATATGAGGGAAATGTCACATGCAATTTAGAATTTAGGTGTTTTCGTCATGCATTTCCTGAAAAACGGTCCTATGTCGTAATACTAGATAATCTGATAAAGTAAAAATCAGCTTGAAAACATGCCGCCATAAATAATTAAATAAAGTAAATAATTTGATGGCACATGCAAATTTCAGAATGACTACCTATCTACCTTATTCTTAGAAATATGTTGGATTTGAGCTTGTAAATCCTCAACCTCGCTTCTCAACTGTTGTTTCTCTTTCTCGGACCTGAAACGGGTTTAAGGGGACAATGCACAATATCACACAGGAAAGTACAATACAAAATAAAAAGGTTGGACTATCCACATCCTGATTATCTCGGGAACGGAATGTGTCTTTTCGGAATATCTAAGGATAGGTATACGGATTGACCAAACAGGAGGTGCCCTGTTCGATACATGCTCGGTAATATAAGGACGGATGGATCATCGTAAAGGACTGTGCTGTCGTTATGACATGCTTGGTGTAATGACCAGGCATGTGATACCTTGTTCTTCATGTTGTGAGTCATCTGACTCTCGAGGTCATCCATTTCGCGCTTAAGATCTTTCTTGTCCTTCTCGAGCCTGGAATTTGTTATAATTATTTAATTTGGTATACAACTGCTATCACATCCATATAATACGACTTAATCGAGTTATATTTAATCAATCTGCTCCAAAGCAGTTTGCAAATTATATCAATTTTCTGTGAGCATATTTTCAATCCTGAATATACTTTTGCAGCTAGGGTAATGTATATTGATAATTGAGAATAACTTACTTGGATTTGACTTTCTGGAGCTGGTCAACCTGGTCGGCCATCTCGTTGGCGGCATCCTGGTGCTTCTTGCGGAGGGCAGAGATCTGGGCCTCGTGCTGGAGGGAAGCCTCCTCAAGATCACGGCGGATCTTAAGAAGCTCAGCCTCTCTCTTCTTGTTGAGCTCAATCTGTTCATAGTATAATGCTATCAATTAGATTTCATTGCTAGAAAGAAGCGTAAAGTTGAAAATGGCAAACATATTCTCAAACAATTGTTTTTGTTTTATGAATATCACGCGAACTTTTTAATCACGACATCTCAGGTTTGTATACAAAGTGTCTTACCTGGGCAGATGTGGCACCACCAGCCTCATCAAGACGCTCACCGAGTTCTTCCAATTCACGGTTAAGTTCAGCACGCTGCTTCTCAACCTGTTAATCCAAGGAAGATATCTCTTCAAAACCAGTTAATGGTACAATAATATTCAACATTCTTTGTAATACGAGACTGGAAAATGCAGCTAGATATGTGTGTGGAGTGTTTCCCGCTGAGACTGAATGTTAAAATCTTAAGTAGAGATGGACAGAGATAAGCCTATACCATCAAAGTAACTTGACACCATCATCGCATCGTTGTAGGCAGCTGCTAGCAGTTTCGCCCGATCAATATACTATATTTAGATACTGAGTTATGCCAAGTTTATAAAACCTTTATTCAGCAATAAAATGGTTTACTTTTACTAAATATATTTTATTTGTATCACTCAAGGTATAATACGTTCAGTTCCATCTTAAAGTTTCATTCTTTGCATCATTAATAACTAATGTTTCCATTATACAATCATGTGTGTATGACATAACAAATATTTACAAGACAATTAATGGCTTACCTTAGCCCTGGCGTTCCTCTCGGCTTCGAGTTCCTCTTCCAACTCTTCGATCCTGGCCTGAAATTTTTCAACAGCCATGTTTGTGAGAATGTCCAAGTATTTTAATACGAAAATTATTTCCTTACTAACAAAGGATTAAGTTACTTTAGGATAACAGAAGGGGAAACATGGGGAAACAACAGAGGAAAACAAGACACTACCAGGACGAGGGAGAGTTGAGATAGCTATGAAGGGTGCTGGCACTTCATCGCCTCTTAAATCTCTGATTGGTCTGTACGTAAAGAGCACCTTAGCGAGTGCATACTTCCGCTATGAGTCATAGTAAGTGAAGTTTCGTCTGAACATCGCTGAGAAAATCAGATGACGCATTTGCACACAGACAGATAACAGAAACTCCCACAAACTTAGCTACTACACAAGTTGAAATTGTTTCAATCTAGTTTTACAGAGGCGTTATCAGGCTGCTGGGATGGATTGAATTACTAAGGTCTGCTGTTCTACAGAACATACCAGAGGAATGTTAAAAATAGACATCCAGATGCCTAAGTGAAAATAAAGGTCGTATACTTTTACGGATACATACAGTGAAAGCGAATTGCAAGTGCATGCATTTTATTGTTTTGGTTAGAGCAGAGCGAGATAGAGCTTTAGAATACTTTACTATGGAGAAATAAATGTAGCAACAATTACCGGAAATATTTCTGAACTTAGCTTTACTAACTCCAGAACAAAACAAATAATAAAAATATAAGCATAGCAAGAAATATAACATATAATAGAAATACATCATAATTTTACCTTAGAGCGAACAATACATTCCATTAGCGCACTGTGGCATCCTGAGCTTAGTGTAAGCGACGAATATTGCTATCAGTGCATCTAAATTGCTACAATTGCACCAGTAGCATAGAGAGCGAAAAGCCAACAGTTACACAAAGAGCAATTACGTTAAGCAATATTTCGCATCTACAGCAGCCAGAATTGGAAAATGTTGATACTGTACTTCAAGCAAACCCTTTAGGCCCGGAGATGTTAACGACAGATCCGACGCTTCCCGTAATACTCGCTTACTTCTAGCACTAATTCTGGTAGATCTCGGCTCATATTGGTAAGACCGAGAGAATAAAACTGGATGTGTAGCAATGCTTTCTATAACTGCAGGACTAACTCCTCTATAATCACGAGAGATATCCCCTAAGTAATCACTATATCCAGAAGATCTAGAAGTAGAAGATTTTGTAGATTTCTTTGATGATGTTGTCGTTGTTGTTGTTGTTTTCCGTGTTTCAGCAGGGGCAATTTCTGATTTAGGAGCAGGGTTAGATGTTGCCTTCACTTGTGATTTCACTTCAATAACAGAAGCCGCCTGTGGAGACGGAGTATCTAAAGGTGGAGGTTGAGGGCTTTCATCTTTACTGGTCTCAACTACACTACTCGAAAATTCCACTTTAAGTTGTTCCCCGTCAGACATAGTGATTGATTAATCAGAGATACTTCAAACGAAAAAAATCCCGGAAGGTCTATCTGCACTCAAGTGTAAAATCACAAAGACACCTCAAATCTAAATCCAAAGACTGAATGCCTATGTCGAATAGCCAAGACAAGTTCAACTCCAAGAGGACTAAGTCAAAGTGTACACAGTTTAGGGTTGTTGACGATCCAGTTTAAGTACATCAGATAATAGCAGCCCAAGTTCCTTGACATTGGAAGCCGACTTCCTGTATCAACACGAAACGACCCAACAACCTCCTCTAGAGACGTGTGGATAGAAGCTAAGACAAGACACGACTGGAAGATGTAACACACCGTCAGCCTTTAAAGGACGATGCTCATCAGCCAACTATGTGCTGAGGTAGTATGATCAATTCTGTCTCCATGGCTACCAGTAGAGTGCCTACCTTGTAGTGTCTACGCTACCTAACGAATGGTGATGTACACCGACAGCTATATACCTATCGCCACAGAACCACGTACATCAACAGTCGTACAATTACTATTGTCTTATTTAGCTAGAGGCCAGGACGGGGGTTAGACTGAGATTATGTCGTGATAAAATACCACATATAAAAACCATCAACGAAGAAGACAACTGATTATGATAAAGGCGGGGGCTGTTGGAATGCGTGCATCAAATTGCTTATCTTCACTGCTGTGGAATAACAACACTACACACACGTGCACTGCTATCCCGTTACAGCTAAGGCCCTGATTGGTCGTTATGAAGTGCCTTCCCTTTTATAGCGAATCAACATCAGACAGAGCTACCGTTCTTCCGCATACCACAGATTCTTGTGATCATGTTGTGCAACATGTGTAAGACTCCCCAGACCATT
Organism: Argopecten irradians irradians; assembly: GCA_004382745.1. NCBI lineage: Eukaryota > Metazoa > Mollusca > Bivalvia > Pectinida > Pectinidae > Argopecten > Argopecten irradians. Next base: position 747,619 of record SAYR01000628.1, read on the forward strand.
ACACTGCTTTCGCCTGCGATTTAATCTTCATTAAGTGTTCTAGATAACACCCTCAACAGGTCCTAATAACTCTTATTAGTGTAGATGATGATAGGCCCTTATATCTGATACCGTCCCAAAACTTTTCCGACAGTTATACTACTGGTGCAAGTGCAAACAAAAGTTGTTTTTTTAAATATAATGTATCAACATACCTGGAGTTCCTTGATCTTCCTCTGGAGCTGGCTGACAAGGTTCTGTTCATCCTCGAGCTTGGAGTTCAAGCTGCTGATCTCAGCTTCCTTCCTGTAATCGAGAAATAAATATATATTATATATATATGTTCTTCATTAGTTCTAACTAACTGCTATATTTATTAATGAATTTTGACTTTAGAAGAAATATAACAATATCATTGAATATGAATTTACATATATTTATACTGAATTTTCTTCTATAATGACAATTTGATATATTTGTCTATATATAGCTATATGTAATGTAACTATAAACTATTGTGATATCGATTCTTACCTCCTGACGTTCTCCTCGAGTTCCCTCTTGACGCGCTCAAGATCCTCAACGTTCTCCTGTGTGGATTTGAGGTCCTGTTCGACCTTCCTCTTGGCCTTCTCAACATCACCACGGACCTTCTTCTCGCGCTCAAGGTTGTCTTCAAGCTAAATAAAAATAAATCATTCAATCAACACTTGTGTTAATTACTATATCAATAAAGTCGCTTATATAAAATCATTTTATAATTAGGTCTCTCGAATTAATTTTTCAGAACATTTACAAGACTAATAAAATATTACATTTGTTAACTTTATTTACCTCGTCAAGAGCCTGTTCAAGCTTGGCCTTCAGTTTGTTGAGGTGGTTGCACTTGTCCTCCTCAGCCTGGAGAGAATCAGAGGTCTTCTTGTTGGCCTCCTCAAGAGCCTTCTTTTCCTTGTTGAGCTTGCCAATGTGCTCATCCTGCTGGGAAATCTCTCCCTGGAGGGTGGAGATCTGGTTGTCCTTGTGGGCTTTGTCTTGCTCGGCCTTCTGGAGGGTGTTCTCAAGATCACCAATGTCCTTCTTGAGGTTGGCGTTATCAGCTTCCATCTTCTTCTTGATGCCCTCAAGATCGGCAGCGGCATCTTCCTCGTCCAAGAGACGCTCCTCGAGTTCCTTGATCTGAGACTCGAAGTCAGCCTTCTGCATAATGAGTTTCTCAACACGCTCTTCCTGGTCTCCCATGGAGTCCTCAAGGGTCTGGAGCTGAAGGAAGAGGTCATTCTTCTGTTCCAAAAGGGTGACATTCTGTTCCTCAAGTTCCTTCTTGATGCGCTCGGTCTTGGCAAGATCTTCCTTCATCTTGTCCATCTGTTTGAGCTGTTCCTTCATTTCCTCCTCTTGACGGGCGATGCTGAGGAGAGGCTTGACCTTGGAGTAGAGTTTCCACCACTGCCAGTTGCGGAGAACCAACCATTTCCTGATGTTACGCTGGATCACGGAGAGACCAATCCTGAAATACAAAAGATGAGGTTTAATTAAAGATCCGTAAAAGTTCTTAAATAATTATTAAATAAACATAATGTTAATTTATTAATGTAGTTTCTATTTTAAAGATTGCATTAAAAATAATATCAAATCAAAAACTAAGTATGCTAACCTCTGGTCCTGGAGTTTCTTGTATGCCTTACGGATGAGGTAACCACGGATGTGGGCCTGGAACATGGAGATGATCTTGGAAAGACGCTCGTCACGCATTTCCTCAAGGTTACCGAGGACACCGGCCTTGAAGAATACCTTGGTGGTACCAAGACGGTATTCAGCGGGATCCATCTGGAGTCCAGCAAGAATCTTCTCGGAGACGGTCTTGCCATCAACGAATCCTTGTGGGATGGCGTTGGGGGCCAAGATACTGTATCTGTTGGGGATAGAATTGTACGAATATTTAATCGTGGTAGCATGGTGAAAAACTGTGGAGATTTAATGATCAACAGTCTGTTATTGTGTTTTCGTTACTTGTGGTATTCCATAGATTCCGATCAATATGTGTGTATAAGTAATCATATTCTTTTTACTCCAAGAAATTATCATCTAAGTGATTTTATTTTATTTCAAATTATTTACCTCTGTTTGAACTCAGAGTAGATCAATCTGCTGGGGAATCCCTTTCTGCAGATACGGATTCCTTCAAGTACACCGTTACACTGGAGCTGGTGAAGTACGAGCTCAGCATCAACAAGACCTTAAACAGAGAAACAACATGTCAATACCGCATTTAACAACATATGTATTCACGTGCCTATCTGAAATCGAGTGCTTTTCACGTGTCTATCTTGCGACAATTTATATCGTCAATTTGAGATCAATTTTACACCATACTCCTAATGTGCAAATATTCCGTGTAATATTGTAAGGAATTGATACCATGGCACTAATCGAAGAACCTGTATGACATTATATATATATATCATTTCGACAGTTACATCTACCAGAAAAATATTGTATTTTCTTAGCGGTTTTCGATAATGTGTTTATTTAGAGCGATATATAACATTAAGAAATGCTGAAACGAAAATTCTAAAAAGAACTATAAAGATAACATGTTAGCGAAACACGGATTGGGTGAGAGTCGTGAGGGAAATTAAAACATAAAAAGATAATCCAGGTTCTTCTTTTTTAGGGTACGATACCTACCATCAACAGGCTTCATATACAAGCTCACCTGGCTCCTTCTCTAAATTCGGGATAATGCATCGTACAAAGTGCGGATTGGTTCTACGCAGATTGCACATCAATTTGTTAAGACTTTCCTAAGGAAAAAGGATGCAAGGACAATCAAACACACGAGGAAGGTGTGAAACAAAGACCTTCTGGTATCCTTTGTCAATCTCACAAGGAAAGGTAGATTTTTTAATTTATCTTTTCAGATACATTTTTCTAAAAGTTGAATCGATACATAGATTTTAAAAGAAGGCTTACGTTTAAACCAAATATTTGCTGTGCTTTTGTAACAAGTGAATTTTTGTAAACTAATTTTGTAAAAGCTGGTCAGAATAAAGGATCAAAAGGTAAAGTTTAATACCACATGATGACAAAGGAGACAAGAATGTCTATCAAACAAAAACATTAATTAGTCTCTAATAGGTACGTCTGTGGTATGTTATGTTGTGTGGGTAGGGTATAGGTTTGGGACGCTGAAGGACACGTGTAGACCGCTGAAAAAAATAGGGTTTACCTGTACTAGCACACCGTGCGAAAACTTAAGACGCCATCCGTCAGGAATAAGACGTCTTTATTTATTTACCTGGCTGTTTCAATTCGTTGGGAATGATGCAACGCACGAAGTGAGGGTGAGTGCTGTACAAGTTTTTCATAAGCTTGTTCAGGGATTCCTAAAAGCAAAAAGAGTTGTCATAGCAACAATGAGAGTATACATGAACTACTACAAAAGCGACGCATATGTATTAGAAATGAGTTGTTCCGCACAAGAATGGAATTATGTTATACGAAAGAATGAATGATGAATACATGCAGAATGGCAAAGAATAGAGGTTTAGGAGGGATGAGTATTTTTTCCATTAAAATGTGCATGCAAATTTGTTCAAGTGAAATTTCTTATATTAATTTTACTGATGTTACAACAACATGTAGTTATACGGGATTAATACGTTAGTTTTCCTTCGAATTAAATAAAGAAATCGCGCATTCGCGTTTTCACTAATTCTTAGTATGATGAAATATTATTGAAAGTAATATATTAGTAAAAGAAAATGTTAATAGGCAAGAAAGGGAGGTTTTGTCCTTTGGAATATTAAGTGAGGGTTGGTGGGGTATGATAAGGAAAAGTGGTTGGAGAAATCCCTGATAAGGGCACACGTGTTGTGTAACGTAAGATGTGATCATGGATATATAATAATGTAATGTATTCAAATGATATTTCACTATATACAAATGTTAAGAATATATCATAATATTTTATTGCATAAAAAGTGTCATATTTTCAGATATACTTATTTATTTTATGAAATTGATCACTTTTGAGATGAAATAGACTGGATATGCGAAATCATGCGGGTTAATAAAGCTGATGGTTTACCCTGTGGACAGCGGAGATGGTCTGGAAAGCGCTGGACTTTCCCTTCTTCTTCTTGCCGCCACCAGCGGGCTCTGTAAAATTCAAATGTTGATTCTTGTTACAAAATACATAAGTTTTTACAAAATTCATAATTTTTTCACAAAATTAATATTTTTTTCACAAAATCAATATTTTTTTTTCACAAAATTCATAATGTTTCCCAAAAATGCATAAATTTTAGTAATATATAAGCATGGAGATTTGAATTAATTTGCATTACAAATAGTGTCTGTGGATGTAGTGCTAAGAGCATGCTTACCTTCGGGAGCCTTGAAGAGCTCAGCTACCAGAGGTTCCTTGGAAGCTCCAAGAAGGGCTACAACGTTCTCGTTGATGGGATCCTTGTTCTTCTCGAGCCATCCGGTGATGCTGTATGGCACGTTTCCGGCGTAATGGTGGAGCTCAAAGTGAGCGGGGCCCTGGTTTGGCCTGGTTGGCTTGCCGGGCTTGGTGAACATACGGTTCTTGCCCATGTGGTTCTGGTACAGTTTGTCCTGGAAAGACTTGTCGTCGGCTTTGGGGAACATGCACTCTTCCTCAAGGATGGACAAGATACCCATAGGCTGGAACATAATGCGAACAATCAATATTCAATGCTAATCGAAGAATAAACTGTCGTATGTCTAAAGAAGTAAACAAAGAGCTAATGTTCAAGTTCGCGATATACTTTGAATTGCATTCTATTATTAATATTAACCATTTGTAAGTTGTATGATTAGTAGTCTTACCTTCTCGATCAAGTCGATACACATCTGCAGATCCATACCGAAGTCAATGAACTCCCAGGCAATTCCTTCCTTCTTGTACTCTTCCTGCTCAAGGATGAACATGTGATGGTTGAAGAATTGCTGCAGTCTCTCGTTAGTGTAGTTGATGCAAAGCTGCTCGAAGCTGTTGTAGTCGAAGATTTCAAAACCAGCGATATCGAGTACACCAATGTAGTAGTTCCTCTTGGCCTTGGTGTCAAGAGTCTTGTTGACTCTTCTTACCAGCCAGTTGAACATACGATCGTAAAGAGACTTAGCCAAGGCACCAACGGAGTTGACGACCTACACAAACAAAGTGACATGTTTTAATACAACACAGAATCACATCTTAGTTATAAGTAAAATGGGCGACATTTGAAAATGAATCAATTAACATCTTTTACTATTTTCATTTTTTATTGTAGATCTTGAAGCTCACCTGGTTCATGTTCTGGCCCTTGGTGACCATTTCTGTGCCGACCTTTACTTTGGGTTTCAACAAAGCCTTCAGGAGATCGCCGGCGTTGATACCGCAAAGGAAGGCAACCTTCTCGGCCTCTGTTGGAGAGAATCATCAGAATGGTGGTTAGCGGAGTTTAATTCACCTCTTAATACAAATACACGCATAATTTTACAAGCGTTTTACTGTTTTCTCGACTAATACCGATATGTTAATTCTTAATCCATCAATATTTTCATCCAATTATATATATATAATACAGATATCATTAAAGCAATTAAGGGTATTATCAAAGTCGTTTCAATCGATTGGAAAGTTCAACTTACCAGCAGTTCCATCAGATTCGGCCTGCTCTTCACGGGGCCTCTGCTTGAATTTCATTTCACCCATGTGCAAGATGGAAGCTGTGCATTTGAACATGGACTGCTTCTCTTCCTTTGTGAAGCCGAGAATGTCGAAAGCTTCCTGTAATTCAAAATTGATGAACAACAATTAGACAAATAATTTAAAGCGACGCATATCAAAACAAAAATTCAAACTAAAAGACCGAACGCGAATAAATACTTAGTAGAAGATAAGCGTATATGAAGTATTTTTTATTTCCAATGTACTTACATCACAAAGTTTGAATTCTTCTACATCATCGATGTTGTCAACAGTCAAGCAACCCTGGTTGATGAAGGAATAGAGTCCAGAATCGGGTGTAACGAGCATAACATCTGAAGAAGAAACCAAAGATCATTAAAACGAAGATTCACAAAGAGAAGGTAACTAAAGAAATAGTCTGTGCCGTAAAACGTTATCTTCACATTTCCCTGTATTCTGTCAAAACATTATTTTCATCATGAAAGCGAAGATGAAAAAAGATAAAGGAAACAAACACGTCTTTTCGCACGGTAAAACGTTATCTTATCATTTCACTGTATTTTGTCATTTTGCTCAACTTTAACGTTGGTATATTTACCGTTGAGCTCAGGAATGGCGTTGGAGCAGATCTGGTAGAAGATGTGGTAGTTCCTCTCGGCAGACTGCTGATATGTTACTCTGGATTTCTCGAGCAAGTCTGTAACATGAAACAATTTCAAATAGTAGCAAGCTCCATCAATGAGTATAACTATGTGCAATACGGTAGGCAAAACTAATAATAAAGTTCTTAAAAAAATATTCATTATCAAATTTCTCTTTTGACGTATTTCGATCACCTCTAAACCATTTTTAAACTTGTCCTACTTCTAACACAGCTCTATATAGTATTTTAAGAGTAATCCAAATTACTTGTTGACCTATTTCAATCACCCTAAAACCATTTTTAAACTTTTCCTACTTCTAAAACTAAGACAGTTCTATATAGAATTATATCGGTTAATATGTAAAATAAGGTTACTTACATGTCTCGATATCAGCTCCGGCAATTTTACCAGTGGGGCCGAAGTGGATACGGATGAATTTACCCTAAAGGAGATATAAATAGCAGATGGTACAACATTCTGCTAAACTTTTCATGTAACATCTAACATAAAAATGATCTGTATTCGACGTAACTCATAATAAATCGCACAAATATGCCTTACATTTGACATATTTTATTAACTATTGTTATTTACATTTACACTTAATGCATTTCGTGAAATATACATTACATTGGTTCATATTTGAAAATGTTCGTTGATATATATAGTTATATACATATATACAATGCAAGTGAATATTTCTGAAAATTTAAAAGTGTCAAGGTATTCCATTAAGTCTGCTATGGGAGAGTTTTGTGTTAACATTTGGGATTGGAAGATTGGCCTATATCAGTGGTGTATAGGACCGCCAAAAGAAAATGACAAAAACATATTTGACTTTCAATTTTGGACCACTGATTTGAGGAAAAGGAGCATGCAGATTTGACATCAAAACAAACGTGTGAAAATAGAAGGTTATAAAACTAATCTAGAATATTTTAAGACAACTCCAAGAAAACATACTTTGATTTTTTTGCTTTCGACAATTCAAAGAGTATATTTTTTTCATATACCTTAAAGTGTATAAATATCTTTTCTTTCTCAAAGAGCACAATTTTTTTCGTGTTTTATCCGAAACCAATATATGAACTTGTACTTGTTAGTCATAAACTTGCTGCCGACTTCTCTGTACTTACGAATCGAGAAGAGTTGTTATTTCTTACAGTCTTGGCATTACCAAAAGCCTCAAGGACTGGATTAGCTTCGATGATTTGATCTTCGAGGTTACTCTTTAATCCAAAGGTGTGGTGGTTGGAAGGAAAGTGAACAGAGGAGGTAGGATGAGTTAGACATCAACACAAAGGAACCTTAACTAAGGTCAGAGACGTAGTCTCCTAACCTAATGGTAATTCTAATTGTTTGCTTCAGCAATGTCAATTGCTAAAACATACAGGGGTTCAAACGAGCTGGCGTGTGGATAAGCAAATCAAACGTAAACGCTTTGTTTTCAATAAGACCAATATGACAAAATGTTCTTGCGAAACTGCAAGTTTTATAATTTTGTATTTCTAATGTTTTTTCAACGAAACAAAATATTTTTGCTAAAACGCAAGTTATATAATTTTGTATTTCTTATTTTTTTAAAATCTACATTGATAATACTTATCTTACCAACTCATTTTAGACAAGGTGATTTTAACATAAGATAGGTGAGTTAGACTTCAGACAGATTTATCATCAGATAGATAGATGTGTCCTCAGCTGTGGGAGTTCAAGGAAGAGGGAAGGGGCTAGGTGTGATCCTTTGTAGAGTTTGGAATCCTGAAGGGTAAAATCTGTGAGGTCACGCAGGTCACTCAACCGCAACGGGGTCCAAAGGGATGCTGCTCCCACCGGCAATACTTACGAATCGAGATGAATTGTTATTACGTGTGGTCTTGGCGTTACCATAAGCCTCAAGTACAGGGTTAGCCTGGATAATCTGGTCTTCAAGGGAGCCCTCCTATATTGTTTGGAAATGTTTGGGAGGAGTGTTTGGAAGGGGAATTTTGATTTTGGTAAAGGGTTGGGAGAAAAGAGAAACATAAATGACGTTTTAAATGAGCTCATTATTTCAACATCAGACGCATCACCAAAAACACAGTCATAAATATCTATTATTATAATATTCAGTTTCATAGCTGAGAAAGCAAGATATATAAAGCGCAATATATCAATATTGTAAAATAATATTTAACATGTAGCTTTATAAATATATACGTATCATGCAGCAAAAGTTATAGATGCAATATAATGATAAATATTTATCTTAAGGCTTCTACAATATATATATGAAGAACATATGAACGCTGGAAAAGAAATTGTGTTGAAATTAGAATCAAACGTTGGCTGGATTTGAGGGTTAGTGGAATATTTATTTTTAATGTTGAAAGGTTCTCTAGGGTTTCAGGAAATCACTCGGTGGCACACGGTGTTTTTTCAGGTACTTATCATGTACCAAGGTGTATCTATTGTGTGTGCATGACCTTCTCTTAACAGTGAAGAGGCTTGCATAGGTGGGGTTCACTCGGTTCGTAGTGTGCTGACGTAGTCAACTTACAGTGGTATCACACCATGCATGGAAAGGGCAAGTTGAATTAGTGATCGAATACAAGTGGTATTGAATAACTTTGTTATGATGGTTCTTCGATGGGGTGGGGGTTGGTAAAGATCATCTTACTACAGGTACAGGAGCAGTAAAAGGTGATAATGTGAAGGCAAAATTGTACTTTTGTGATAGGAGAGAAAGGTAAAGTGGAAATTAAGGGAAATCAAGTTTTGAAAAATTCGGGAACAAGCAACTTCACTGTCGTAATATTGCAATTTTGGTTGTTGAATAGAAAAATGAAAATTTGAAGTTGGGGAATGAAAAAGTGTTTTAATCAATTACTTAGAAAGAGCGGAAAACATGCCATTTTCCCCTCATTTATGATGCAGTTTTAATAGTCCAGGAATGGTTGGGTTCCGGTCATGCGCACTCATTGAGATAACCTAAACTACCTTCTTGTCACTGGCTTCCTCATCCTTCTTTTTAACGGCGCAAGCTACTTTAGCCAAGTACATGATTACTTTTTTGGTGTTTTCAGTCTTACCAGCACCGGACTCGCCACTTTGAAATAGAACATTTTTTGTGTTAAATAACATTGAGCATAACATATATTTATATAAACTAAGCAAAGCATGTCTCTACATCCCTGCAGGTACAACATAATGATTCTTGATTATCTCCCCTCTATAAAAAAATCCGTCGTTTATATAAACGAAAATGAAATTTGGAATCAATCAAATGTTTTTTAACGAGCAGGAATGTAGAAACTACGTAAAACCCACGCCACGTATAGGTTTTACGCTGCAATATATAAATACAGTACAGCACGTTCACACGTGGTAGTCGTGAGACACCGGAAAGTGCCAGATACAAAAAAAAAAATTAACACTGACCCCCAGGTGTGAACGTGAGTTTTTGCGTCTAAATATAGAGCTAAATCTACAAGCATCTTTGGATATGATCATCCGCCAAGACACTTACGGCTCTTGCATGTGTAGTGGTTGGTTCTTCTTGTTTTTGTTTATAAAGATTGGCTGCTACTCGAGCAAAGTACATTATCACCTTCTTGGTGCTTTCGGTTTTACCTGCACCTGATTCACCCCTGAGTAAATGGTAGGGAAAAGAAATCATTTATATATGCACATTAGAACTGTCTGTCATGGGTGAATATCTCTGATACAAGGTATGTAATTTTCTATTTTACCCCGATTTCGATTTCAGTAAATCATTAAATAAAACCATAGATGCAATATCGCAGCAATTAAAATGGCAATAGATAAAGAACGATTTCGTATAGATGAAAAAGTGTAAATTCATGAAACATGAATTCGCCGAGAAATCTATATCTCAGTCATTGACGTTTTACCTGGTTTCTCGGTTATAAAACGTCATTTCACTCACAGAATGAGTGAATTGCTGGACAATGTGAAGACCAAGGGGAGCTAACTCTTTTAACAATAGTATATATATCCCAGTTTCTTTACAGATTCAAAACTTTTCTCCATAAAATCCTGATGTATCAGTTAGCGATTCATTTTGTGATTATATCAATGACTATTTTTGTTGCATCAAAAAAATAATACTTGAGTTTCGTTACTGATTCACAACTTTCCCCCATAAAATTCGGATGTATTATTCAGCGATTCATTAAATATGATTATCAATAACTTTTTTTGTTGAATTATAGAATAAAGGGCCCACAACCAATTTCAACCAATGCTTAAGTTAATTATACTCACGTGATCAAACAGGACTGGTTCTCACGGTCTGAAACACACAAACATTAATCATAAATATCATGTTCGTCAAGAAAATCATGATGTAGAAATTTAATAATTCAATATTTTCTTTTATACTATTCTGACAAACATGAAATATGTATTACACATTTTTGCACTATCTCATCATCAAATTACGAACTTGAATATCTTATTGACAGACTTTCTTCTCGGTTGACTTTACAAGATGGCTTTATAAACGACTGTATACTTTAAAAGCTTAAACCAATGAAAATGTTTGTTACAAACGAAATGGGAAAGATGGAATCGTTGCTTGTTGTCATGCGTACCTGTGACCATGTTTTGGTAGGCATTGTCAGCCACAGAGAACAGATGGGGTGGGATCTCAGTCTTCCTCTTGCCCCTGTACTTAGCGATGACGCTGTCTGTGTAGATGGGCAGACGTCTGTAGGGGTTGACCGCGATACAGAAAAGTCCAGAGTATGTCTGTAAGTTATAAAGAAAGGAACATCAAATACGTGAACAAATATACCAGGATACTCACAGAAGTTCATACTTAGTCCAGAGTATGTCTGCAAGTTATAAAGAAAGGAACATCAGGTGTGTGCATCAAATACGTGATCAAATATACCAAGATACTTACAGAAATTCATACTTATGATTTAAATGTGATTTTCTATGTTATACTTGGTGAATGAAAAAAAAAGGAAAAATATCATATTCTCAATATCAATACCATGATTATTAGCAAATACCCTAGTCTAAACAGGAACATAGTGCAGGAATATTAAAAACACAGGGGCATATACCTTGTGGATAATTTTGAGGGGAAAAAAACTATGTCCATCACATAATTTCAAAAACATTCGGGAATATTATCTTTTTTTTCTCATATCGAGATCTAGTACATTTAAATTTAGCTATGGTAAAATGGCTGCCAAACAAGACCCTCAAAATACTAAGACGTGAATTTTGTTCAAGACTCCAATAAAATACAAATATGGTCGGGTTTTATTGATCTAAACTAAATCATATTAAGATTTATATTCAATAGAAACTACATGTGAAACACTTTGATATCACACTAATCTCCAAATCAAGACAATGCATGCTATTAATATGTAACGTCGTTGATCGGCGTTCCGATTTTGTTTTCGTAAAACAAATCGGTCTGTACAATAAAAGATGAGCAAACGGCTAAAGAAGTTCGAATTAGGAAGTGGGGAATGAGAAGTGGATTAGGTGTAATACTAGCCCGTGGCGGGTGACTCGTAAGTCCGATAATCCGATAATCCGACTACAGGGGCTAATCCTATTACACAGTGTAGTTGGGTCTGGCTATCTGTCTATCTATTTAATTACAAATCAATGTTTCGACCACTCTTACAAACATGACAGTATGAACAATGTACTATACATTCAAGATTTATATATGGCAAGCAGATGTACGAGGAAGTTTTATTTTCTTCCGATGTTTCCAATTATATGCACTACACATTCAAAAAGTGCACGTGTTGTTTTTATTTCCTTTTTTTTATTTTTATTTTCGAAGTTTTCAGTATGCATATCTGATATTTGCTTTCTGATCAAAACTGTTTGAAAGTAAACTAAAATAAGTATTTACTGAAATATTGTGCCTTTTAAGAGCAAGTATGTGCATTCCATAAAGAATCCCGAGATAAACATCAGATAGAAAGCCATGTTGTACGTAGGAAGTGACAGGGGATGGTAGCTGAAGGGAAACATTTCCACTGAAACCTATCTTATATCTATATACAAGATGACTATTAGATAGGGATGGTAACTGTATGTACATACCGCCTAGGCATCGCTGACGTCAGCGAGTCATGTTACAGTGCCTGGATTTATTTTTAGACTCTACGGAATACCCATATTTGGTTAGCAGTAGTCAGGCATTGGGGCTCGCTATGGGGGATACCTAGCTAAGCCGATACTCAAGATATTTACGTACTGCTATGCAGTAGACCGTCTGCAGTTGCTGTTCTAAGCTAAACTGCACATGTGATTATACACCTACATGCTCTGTATGACCTTGAGAGTCAGAATGATGCTCTATCGAATTTTGACTTTGACCTTGACAATGACATTTAGATATTCTCTTCTTGCTACCTATTCCTGATTAGTTAACTAAATTATTAACTTAATAAATTCGCACCCCAACGAATTATAATTCCTTTCTTTCTACAGTTAATATTGCTTTACATGTATTTCAGAGTCTGAATTTCTGTCTAAAGAGCTATATGGCGATGAACTAATATCTAAAGTCTTAAAGTTGCAAGCAGGGCGGGGTACTTCATATTTCCTCTCGGATGGGATAGGGTGTTTGGAATGAAGGTTTTAAGTAATTCTGTTTACTTACGTAGATCAAGCCACTGGTGTATCTGGATCTCAAGTTGTATAATACGGAGGCTTCGTTAAGATAAGTCATGTTGGCCATGTCTTCGAGCTTCTCGAATTTGGGAGGATTCATGGACTGAATGTCATCCTTCTTAACTGTCCTGGTCTATAAACAAACAAAAATCACAAAATAAAATTTCGTAGATTTTACAAAGCACTGCAAAGTTAGCTTCATTTCCACGACTATTATTCTATTCATTGTAATATCAACGACTCGTTCGTTGTTCTGCATTATTTACTTCATTATGATTCAAATTCTTCGACTACTGGTTAATAATCACAGGACATTGTGGAATAACAGTTTAATTGTTAAAACGAAGTATCTGTTTCATCACAAGATGTCTCCGTTATTTACATACAAAGTTGATTTACAAATAAAATGGTGGATGATTTTGAATATCATTTGGGTATAATTTTGGTTTTATTTTCATTTAAGTTAACAATATACAGTAATTGTTTCTTGGCTTTTATTTATCTACGATTTGACTGGCATGGACCTAGTTTGTAATATACTGTAAGCGTACGTATTTTTGCGAACTGAAATCTTATCGGCGAATCAATCTACAATGCTAAATGTAAGAAACTTTTCGATGCAATAAAAATTCTTATCGACACTACAAGTAACTGTTGTTATTTCATTTATAATTTTGCGGGCTTTCCCTATTGCCAAACTCGCCAAAATAAGGTCACCGCTAAAATTCGTACGTTTGCAGTAAATGCTATTTTGTGAATTTTATGGCAAATTATCTAAAGGAAAATGTTGATCTTTATGAATATGATAAATATACATACGGAGCTGTCAGCTACGATCTTGACAGTGATTTCATCGCCCTTGGAGGACTGGATTTCAGCGGAAGCGAATCCCTCCTTCTCATCGGGTACCCAGCAGTTCTTCTTGCCGTCGAAAGCGGCTGTCTGCTCCTTCATCAACTTCTTGCGGTCGACCGCAAGATACTGAAAATCGGGGTCACTAAAATCGATATTCATCTTGAATGGTTATACTGCAGGAGCAAGCTCTCTGCCTAATAAATAAAAACTAGACGAAAACGGAAGACGAAGTCTCTCTCTGGACTGGCCTGTACTAGGTCAACTACAGAACAGATCAGCCCTTCAAACACAACCTGCAAAATACAAAAATACAAACATGGTAAGTTTCTTCATGTTCACATTTGTTTTCTCGCTGTACGCTTATGATATCATTTATATTAAATACACACAAAGTCAGTTTCTTTGCTTTCGCATTTGTTTTCTTGTTTTATATGCACTAATCATATCATTTATCAAAAGACAAACTAGTTCCTATTTTTCGTTCATATTTACTATGTCCTCTATGCGCTAAATTGTAATATGAAACAAACGCAAAGTTTTTAGTCTGTGCACTTGATCATATATTCTCCTATATCTAAAGTTTACCAATCTTATCTTGAAGAAGTGTCAATTAACAAAAACTCGTGGATAAATTTAGAATTTGGCTAAACCATTTAGAATTTGCCCAAACTATCTAACTTATAAGAACTCGGCAAACAGCATCAAAAGCTGTGAGTACAATTCTAACATTCAAAGTCAACTTCAAATAATTCATTTGCGAAATGTTAACCAATGGAGCCATGTAACATGATATCTACAATATCTCTACACTAAAAGCGTAATATAACATAACATTATGATATTAAGAAATAGGTATACGATAATATCTACTTACTCAATTCATTTTAAAAATACAATATGTAAACAAAGTACATGCATACTAAAGTGTAAAAACATGCAATAGGAATATCCGGGTTGTAACATGGGGCCCCGCCCCCTTCGGCCTTAGTAGCTAAAGTCCAATGACATCTGCGGTCAATTTCAGAACACACACTAAGGCCTAGTGGCGGGTAAGGGAAAACAATCAGAATTTCCTCAATTAAATCCAAGTGAAATAATCCAAATTGAAAATCCACAAAGGGTAAATTGTTTCCCTTTTATGGAATCACATCCGAGTATAAGTTCCGAGTAGGCAGAGGTCCAGGTTGTTCGGGACAGGCACGCACACACAATATTAAACAGAAATCGTCGACTGGATTAGCTCCGATAGGTTATTATAAGGTAAATCACACTTCTTAATACACAAGTATTAGCATGCAAAAATCCGGTGAAGATTGTTGATCGGGTAACAAATAAAGATCCTCGGATAGGACAGGTAGTTACAGGGAAGATCAGTAATCCGGCTAAGTAATCCCAAAATGAGATTGGAGAAAATAAAAATGTAAGGGTGAAAGGAAAAATCAAACACACACTTGGAAAAATCTATAGACTACTACAAGGTATTAAGTACTTACTGTAACAGTAAGTTTACTATAGGATAATTATAATACTAGTTACTAGTAGGAATAGTAGGGTTAGGCACTGCAACTCTTAGGTCCACACATACTTACGGTTAAAAGCTGTCTGATGCTTTGACTGAGGCTACCTGCCGATTTATATAGTTTCTAGCTCCACACACTGTATGGGATGTATCGGATGTACCAGACGTTCTGATTGAACGAAAAAGATGCTGATGTTGTGTTTCAGCCAATCAGAATTAACGTTACATGAATGACAGATGAGAAGAAGAGGACGCTCCATAAGGAATCGGCGATGAGATAGAAAGGCATCTGGTTGAACATGAGATGCATACGGGTTACACAACGCTACAGACTGTTCTAATTATCCATAGGCTTCCCAGTGTGTGAAACAAGGGGGTGTTCCTGACTGGACGATCTGCTGACGATATTGCATTTCACCCCCTGCGATATTATACTTCGATATATTGATAGATATGGAGCCGTGCCATATTTCTTATTTATATATATATAATTATCATTTTATGTGGTTATTTAAAACAATTTTATGAATGAAATAAAAAAGTAACTTTCTTAACACCTAATGATGTGTTTATTTTATAGTAGAATGAACTTGTGTCAGTTGTAAAACGTTCAGACAGTCGTGCTACATCTGTACACTCTAGGAATTATTCCGACGGTTAAAAGGCTTAGCTTCTGTTTAATCTTATTTGTTTATTATAGTTTACACTTGAAAATGTCAGACAATGTTAAGGGCTGATAGACATAGTCAGTGCTTTGTCGTGTTGGAGAAGATCGTAGTGTAACGTTAGGGCCTAACGCATCACAATAAACTTTGTAAACAATAAAGAAAATATTGCGAAAACGATGTATAGTGCAGTTGTCCGGATCAAGGACCAGTAATTTTTCGTTTGTTGCAAAATAAATGAATATATCCATATTTCATCGCTTTTAATACGGAAGAAACTGATTTCATTGCGTTTCGGAGAAACCAATAAAAGATTTTTATAGCATTGCTACGAAATTAATTACATGTCATGTATTGTATCTATAATATTTATTCTGTTGCGTTAAATTGATAGCATCAGTTTTCAATAATGTATAATTCTAATGAATTTCATTCAACAGGTCATTGTACATTAGCCAAACTGCGGTAATAACAGCCAGTAATACTCATTCAAGTAGGAACGGTTTGATTAAGATATCATTTTTATTTTAACTGACTCTTTATTTAACAATTACAATTATCCAGCAACTTGAAGGCTAAATCACAAACAAACAAACGAACAGATATAGAAGATACAGGAAAATGTTTCATATCAAACACATAGATGGAATATCAACACGTTTAATCGTGCGATTTATCGCAACAAACTCCGAACTAGATGACCTTTCTGCCATGTTGAGTGTTAGTGGCCTATACGATAGAATGAGATAACAAACTTTTATTTATAGTTCTTTTACAACACATTCAAAACACAATCACCGTCTGTCTTATTTACTCTACATCAAGGCGTATGTCATATCTTGTCAGTTAAATGTTAGTATTGAATCCTATATTTCAGTTCTTAGTTGGGAGTAGGTAAGAGTTCTACCTTAGTTATTATTGTGATAAAGGGCTTGTTTTAGTTTTAATAAAGTAACAGAGATTAAAAACCCAGATTCGCTCCCTGTGGTGCGAGTAGGAAAAGGATGGTACAGTTATTCTCTGAAAGAACACACGTGTGTTTTGGGTTGTTGCCGGTGTCCCTGGTAACCACTCCACTGCCCTGGCTTGTCTATATATGGTGAGATAGTGGGAGGATATACCGACAAGCAGCTGTAGTACGCGAGTCTCTCCGTCCTCACGCGCACTATATATACACGTGCGATACCATCAGTACTGTCGGTTCGGTGGAATTAAAAATAAATCAGGACCCAGGCGGCTCGTGCTTATAATAAATAGCAGCGGGGTATAAATAAAATCTTATCGTTAATTTGTGGTAAATAAAATTGTCATAGCTACATTTTATGTGTCGGTTGTATGTTGTTTCACTATTACACGTGCATTTGACCTTGCACGTCCAGGTATGCGATTCCCCGGATATGCCTTAGCACGCGCTCTTCTCGACAAAAAGCACTGTACATAGTGCAACTACATAAAGTACGGCAACGTTGTTTGGAATCGTTGATGATTTTTTTTTTAACTAGAGTCATTATTTTATGTATACCAAGAACTGCTTGGCGAATTGCGAATTCAGACGAAGGTGAAAGCGATTACATCATTTCATCAGTAAATTTCAAATTGATTCATAGCTCAGTAACCCTACTTTTTATTTCTTAGCATTCATGAATTATAACATATCAGAGAACTTCTCCGTGTGTTAGAAAATCGCAGTATTTTGCTGTTGAAGCGATACCTGAAACAAATCCAATCATCTTCATATTGTCAACTCAAGCGCTGACGAATACTATGCTGCTCGGATATGATATGCTTGATGTGTATATAAATGTTCTTTAGTTTCGTGACCATGAAAATAAAATTGACGGAATGTGTTGGAAATATTCTTAAAGACCTGTGCCTTTAGCTTACGATAGAGTTTTACCCGCAAAGTAACTTGAAAGTTTAGACAGCCAAAAAAAAGCGTGTGACACTGCGGCACGTCGGCCACACTATCGTTATATTCAATAGTAACCCTTAGAATGTCGAGGATGCACTCCGACCTGCTATACAAAAACCACGAAATGGGGTTTGTAGGAAAAGATGGGTTATTATTTGAAATTGTGTACCAATATTGAGAGTTGTGTAACAATTTGGAAATCATTTTTCGCGCTTTGTCCACCACATATTTCGCGCTAAAATATGATTCTGCAAATTGTATTTTCTGTTTATAAAGTTAGCATAGATTTCATTTCGAGTACGCAAAATCACAATTTTGCACTAAAATTTGATTCTGCCAAAATAAGTACGTTTATACCATCCAAAGGTGTTTTAACTCATTCACCCCTGAAAATTCATATTGAACTCTTCCGGCCCTCGAATAAGAAGAGTCTAAATGTGTTTTCAGGGATGAATGACTAAATGTAAGAAGGAATTTTACAATGGGGTCACTCTCTGGCAAAATGTATCTGTTTTTCATCTATTGAACGTGAGAAACAAAGATGTAGTGAAGAATATACCCACTCAAGCAGACGATATGTGTCTTTTAAGTATAAATCATTATGTCAGCAAGACATGGTCAATTCAACTAAAAGCAATATTATGGTGTTTTCAAATAATCACACCCAGTATATGTCTGATATCTTCCTATCGTAATTGTATTTTACCACTAACATATGAAACAAGGTCAAGTTGGAATATTACATTAAAAAGGCAACTAAATATTATTAGACAAAAAATTAGTATTATGTCGCTTGTTAATAAAGTCAGATGTTCATCCTAATGCATTTAACACTGCAATTATTGTCAGTTTAATCAAAATTAAAATTCATCCAATGGCATCTGCTTTAGTCGGATGCGAGTTGTTTTTTCTTACTTTATCGGAGAAAACTATGTAAGAACGAATGCAAAATGTTATTTTCAAATCCGTCCAATGCTTTATGAAGAGAACCAGGACTGACATGTGTGTGTTATTACTTGCTTGGGTTAACATTAGAATCATATATTGACATTTGAACATTATTGTTTATAGGACCAATTCTCGCCGCCATGGATAGAAGTTAATAATATATACCTAAAATCGGTGTAACTAGAAGATTTTTTATTCATATTTATATGCTGAAAAACAACAAGGTTTTATACTAAACATCACGAACCTTACGGAAAATACTGATTGTATATATGACACCGTTACTGATTGTATTAAATCTGGTACTTCTGTTAAAGATGAAAGGCAAAAACTTGTTTATACAAATAAGTACAATTTTGAAGAGCGATCACGGTAAGAACTTATGTCAAATGTAATAAATTCTAATAGATCCTAGATTAAAATATATTCACCCTAAAAACTAGTTTATTCTTTCTATGGAAGACTCACCGTGATGTTCCCACGGTAACAAAACCATGTAAATTGTATTTTGAATGTTTGTGAAAGCTCGCGAATATCAAATTGTATGGAATTATGTCAGTATTTTGGTATGCTTTTTAATGATCATGTAACCCTTATTGTTTTGCATTGTGATAAAAATAGCGAAATTCGTGATGAATACTGATGTTTGTTGGATAATAATTAATTATGGAAAAGAATCCTTATTAGCGCTTCAGAAGTTATCATATTTTGATTGATATAATACTCTGTTGAGTAAAGAATTAATATTTGATTTTTAAAAGAAGCTTTAGAGAATTTGTGAAATTTTTCACGGTGACGATTTACGATTTTCTAATAGGACTTGAAGTTGTATTTTTGTTTTTATTTGTTGTTTGTTTAATGTTTTCATGCTGAATGTTTGCAGATAATCATGCAATCTCCAAATATGGAGGAAATTGAGAGAATAATTATACCCTATTCATGATAAAATGCTATCATTCATTATTACATAATAAAAGATAAATTTGATCAATTGACAAACATCGGTAACAGTTCGCACTTCCGATTCATTTACGGTCAGGGGGGTCAAAATTTGAAAGGAAATTCTAATATACCCAGACTTTTTGGCCATGTGATCAGATGACCCAAGTCATGTCATTTCGGCCGAGACCCTGCTGTCATCTCGCGCGCCGGGTCCCCGCCGTCATACCACCCGCCGGGATATCCCTGCCGGTATCTTGGCCGGGAGGCAAACCCCCTGGCGTTATTTGTATATACATTAAAGTACGACCTCTTACAGCAAATGTATACAATACAGGCGCCTGCCATGTGTTATTTGCTAATCAAATTAGAATTCTACCACTGTGTCAATCGAGAAGTAAGTAATTATACATACAAACGAACACACGGCTTTAACGTAATAATAGTTTAAAGTGTTGTCTTAGTTGTCTGGATTTTAAAATATCAGGAAAGATTCAATAACGATAGTATTTTCAAAGAGAAAAATAAGATTTGATTTTCTAACAAACACAGCTCGACTATCTTATAAAAGTATTACAGTTGGATGTGCAAACACTTGAAAATATTTTTTTTATAAATCGATTTATCAGGTTTTCAGATCTAAGATATAATGCACTGTCCATAAGTTATCGTTTTGTCTTAGACTTTGTTCGCGTTTTGATAATATAAATACATGGAGTCGTTGTTTTTTTCTCTGTGTACTCACACTTTACTCTACCAACAAGACTACGGACGACATTTTTCTGGCAGTCATAAGTATGCAGAAAAAATGATAGATAAATAAAACGGAACAAGAATTCACTTAGTGTCTCGTTTTGTTGCTTTAAGGATGTACAAATGTATTGTTCTGAGGTTTCAGTCTCGTTGAAGTCTCGTTTCGACATATATCAAAGAAGTTATGGGACTTTCAAATAAAATCTATCAATATCTGTAGCAAGTTGTCAGTTGCAAATTTTGTCAAAAATCACATTTCTATTTTTAGTAGATTTTTTAATACGGGGATTTTAAAGATGCTCCACCGCTGACAAATGGTGTTTTTTCACTATCAAAAACAGGAGCAGACGATTTAGTATTTTTATTCAGTTTCAAAAGTTACTTACTTTACACCATTACCACCATTGAAAAGTTTGAGCTTCTTATTTTACTTCATGTTAAAAATATGAAAAATAATTAATTGCATCCCGAAAAAATTCTGTGGTACTATACCTTATATGGAATGAAGTAATGATTGCGCATGCACCAAAGGCGAAATATCTTATTTTATGTTATTTTTTGTGTCAATTAGACATATATATACACGATTAAACACTAATTATTGTTCAAATTATGAATATCATTTATGCTCTGTCGGCGATGGAGCATCTTTAAGAAACGGCCCATTTGGCGGCCATTTTGAAATTTTGTCTTTCGCTTCGAGTAGAGCCACAGTTTTACCATTTTTTACTGAAATTGTTTTTAGTTAAATCATTACTGCGCCAGTATTTTTAGCTGCACCGAGCTAATTTTTGCTGTAAATCTTTACTGGGTTCGTGGTAATTAAAATATCGATTATCAATGTGTGAAATTATACACTTTTGTCACTTTATTTTTACATTTAATGATAATTTGAGCACTTTTATCTTTTACTGTAAAAAACTGAAAAATAACAAATATTCAAATGGGGCAAAAAAGTAAGCATACAGACCCCCCATTTTTCTGCCTGATTTAGAAAGAACAACCACTTCCCTGTTGAAATGCAAAATATTAACAAAATTTTAATATCAGAAATGTTTCTGCAAAGGGTTAAATTTTGCAAAAATGGCTGAAAAAAGGTGGATTTTGTAGCTAAAAATTAAGGGGTAGGAGTAGCATATGTTGTTATTCTGAGAAAAAAAAAAATTAAAACTGGTATATTTTTAAAGAAGACTACTGGAAAATAAAATTCTACAAACATTTATACATATCAAACACCTCATTAGGAAATTATGGCTTTAATATCTTGTGTATATGGTCAAAACGGCAAAATTTCCATAAAATCCAATATTTTGTCAACAAGGTATCTAGTTGAGTGAAGATAACTCAAAAACGAGCACACGGACATACGTTTGAACTTCTATTTCCAAAATTCTATACGACAAAAAAAGTTTAATACAAGAAAATTTTGACTTCTCAGAGGAGTACATCCTTTAAATTACGATAAGCTTATTAAAAAATGGCATGTTTGTGGCGGTTCTTGATGGAATATAAAATCGTATATGATAGATAATCTCAATTTGTCAAAAAGAAATTAGTCGCTGAAAAATTGATCCCTGTAGAACCCCAGCATTAAAAACATACAATGTAAACACTTTCAGGACTACCGATAGGAAAGTATTGAATGGGAAAGTAAAGGAATTCTCGAATGAAGATATTGTCGATGGAAAAAAGATAACTAATTAACAAATACAGAGATTGAAGAGTGATTTTGGAGTCCGTCATTCTATGTCGGCATTTTATAAGCGAAGCTAATTTCCCTGATTTGTATTTCTTATTCTTTATCGTGTGTTAAAATAGGAATCAGAAATATCAAGTCTGTGACATTTTTGGTAAACAAAAACTTCTCAATCACAAATGAATGATGTCGAATTCCAATCCGGAATATTGCGGTTATCATCATACTTGTAAAATCTGTTTGCATAGATCTACATAAGATTACATTTACGCAGTCTATTTAGTCTAACAACCACGGTAATCGTATTTGCCAGCTTTATTCTGTCTTAAATCAAAATAAAGATGTAAATATAAGAATTCATCTTTATTTGAGTGCGGACACGGTAGTATGAAGTCACTTTGGCAATGAATATTATCATAAATTATTGAGCTCCATAGAAAATGTTCGTTGTCAGTTGCGTTCATGCTATCGTATACGCAGTCAAAATGAAGATTAATCCTTAAATGTGTATGATCATAACATTTCTTTATATTTTCTCTAAATATTGAAGTCGTAATTTGACAAGTTGCAACCACGTGTATTACCTTGAGATTTCCCGCCAAAATAAGTTTTGGAACTCTTTTATTTTAAAGTTAGGATTTTCTCCAATGGATGAAGATTGTTCTTACTGTTTTAGGAATTTCGGCTGAAAATCCACCAACCTGACAAAATCTCTGACATCAGTTACTTTTCAAAAAGGTATGTTATTGAGTTCGATTTGTTTTGACAAATGTTGGTTTCCAGATTAGGCTTAACTAAGAAGATATTGATGGATTTTTTTGACGATAGATTATGGGCTCAAAAAGGTAAAAGTCTGCAAACATCACTGACACTGTCACAGAAACAAAATGTTAGATGTTGGGTATCAAGACGATAAGTTAAGAAGGATTTTCATGAAACCTCATACACTGGTACCTTATGAGGGCACATATCATGGAATTTTTACTTACAATAAGAGTGAGGTGTGTAGGGCATTGAAATTATTTTGAAGTGAGTGATTCGTGGCCACTGGGCCTTGTTTTCAAACCTTTTTTTTATCCCTTTTTTGCCTTGTGTCTCTGTTTTTCTCAGAATTTGACTTAACTAGGATGTAATTGTCAAAAGAAACCCATAGATAAGTTGAGTTCACTGAGCAGATAAAGCAACGATAGCTCATCCTGACTTGGCAGCGATGCCAGAATACATTAAGCACACAGAGTCTTTGAAATGCTGCATATGAAATAATGAATTAAACAAAAATAATCCTTTCTTTCGTTTTTAGATTGACAATGTCCCTGTTGTCTGTGGAGGGCCATGCTGACCATACTGCAGCCTGGATATTTGTGGTGCCATCAGAATCCAAGCCCAGTTGTCTGGCCTGCCTATTGTCGATCCTAGAAGATCCTGCCCTGATACCAGTACAGAAGAAGCCTGCCTTGGCCTCTCTAGCCAGTCTAGTGCAGAAATCGTCTGAGGCAGTCACCAGTCTACAGGGCAATATGGCAATTGCCTCTCACTGTATTCTTACTCTGATGGGTAACACAATTTACAGGGCAACATTGTAATTACATCTCACTGTCTTCTTACTCTAATAGGCAACACAATTTACAGGGCAACATTGTAATTACATCTCACTGTCTTCTTACTCTAATAGGTAACACAATTTACAGGGCAACATTGTAATTACATTTCACTGTCATTTTACTCTGATGGGTAACACAATTTATAGGGAAACATTGTAATTACATTTTAACAGGATTACAATTAGTTATGCATAATTATTAAACATCTATAATTACTAGTTAAAGAAATCATTGTGTTGCAAACTTGAATCCCTGCAAATACACTGTGCTCCCATACAGGAAACTGCAAATACACTGTGCTCCCATACAGGAAACTGCAAATACACTGTGTGTCCCATACAGGAAACTGCAAATACACTGTGTGTCCCATACAGGAAACTGCAAATACACTGTGTGTCCCATACAGGAAACTGCAAATACACTGTGCTCCCATACAGGAAACTGCAAATACCATGTCCCATACAGGAAACTGCAAATACCATGTCCCATACGGGAATATACACTTATTGACTATTTAAAGCTCTGTAACATATGATTTTATGAAAGATAAACATGAACCATGATAAGGTCATTTGTCTGTTTGACCTTCACACATTTGTACATTAAAAGTGTACAAAGAACATTCAAGGCTGTGCGTGAGAAAACACTCGTTTACCCAGAGAGTCGTGAATACTTGGAACAGTCTCCCATCAAATGTTGTTCAGTCTAGGACAGTTAAGCAATTTGAATATGAACTCGATTAACATTGGAAAAATCAGCCACAAAAGTATTTATACACTGAAAAAATAAATCCGTAAATGTTGAAGAGATGACTATTATAGGATTGTAAAAAATCCTGTACATGTTAACATGTATGTTGTCAGAATAAATCGATGTATCTATGTATTTAATTGATATGATTTATAAATCAAAATTGGGAACAGAATTATGATTCTCTGATTTATTGAATTATTTCTTTGACACAGAGTTGCTGAAACTGGACGATACCGTGTTTGTGGCTCAGGTGTTAGATGGTGAGTCCTTTGTTGTACAGATTTTCACCAAACCTGTCTTTCTTATTCATAAGTAAGAGACAAAGTTGTGAGTTTAAATCAGTGATTTTTCTCCATATATAACTGGGGTCGGTAAACGACCCCATTCCCAATGCCAAACCCCCCTTATTTTTTTCCCTAATTACAATGAAAAAATTAAAAAATCAAATTGCTGAAAACCAAATAAAACCTGGAAACCTCTCCTCTCGTTGTTTTATCTAAAAAAAAAACTACTTTGAAACTGTTGTGATGGTCGTCACCTTTTGATAAATTGACACAGTTTACTGTTTTACAATATCTAATCATCTATAACATAATTTAGTAATGTGTAACTTTTTCTCAAAACTGTTTTTTTTGCGATTGAAAATTCTCAATTTGTTAAAAAAAACATTTTTCCCAAAATATCCTGAAAAATCACTGCGAATTCCATGTGGGGCAGTTGCCACCTACTGACTGCTGGTCGGTGTTTTTTCTGCACGTACTCCAGCTTTCCTCCACCAACAAACCTAGCATGTCCTTTTGAATTAAATTACTTCAGTAGTGCTTTCCTATTGGAAATTTTAAGTTAAAAAAAGAATTCCTTAAACTTAAGGAATGTTGTAAAACTAACCCCTACAGGCACAGATCAACTACCTACATGTAGAGGAATGTGGATACTACTCTGATATGGAAATTGACATTATCGCTATTATTAGTGTGCTTGAAAATAATGTCTTTAAATTTTTCTTTTGGTTGTAGTCTGCGTGAAGGTCATTGGAAAGGTTAAATCAGAAAATCTTGTAAGATTAGTTTTGGATATTATTCAAAACGAGGTAAGTACCTGTACCTTTTCAAAATAGAAAAAAAATATAAAATTGAAAAATTTACTTTGAAAAGTGATAAAACTATGTAGTGCATCCTGGGTTCTTTACTCATACAAAATTGAAAGGAACCATGAAATTTCTGAAAATGGATCCCTTTAACACTGTGGAACCTTGTTTAAACTGCATTCAGTTGAAAATTATGGGAGAATGAATGGCAACTGGACAGCTGCAAATTCAATGAAGTACGCTAACACTTCATGTTGACCTTGACGCTGTCCATTTAGCATTCATACTCCCATAATTGCCAACTGTCCAGCCATCTTCCGTGATCACTTGCAAGACAATTATGAGTCATAAATATGACGTCACAATGATAATGACGTTTAAAAAATTTGATTGGAGTTCATAGACTGATGAATGTAATGTCAAATGCGCTTGGTGAGGCTATATGCTGGGACTGCAGTGAAAATGTAAGTCCATGAATAATAACATCTATAGTAAAGGAGTAGGTGCACACAAGGGGTCAATTTTTGGCCCCAACAGAGATTCGCCTTGAATCTTGATACTATATATATAAAATACTATGGAATTATAAAACCGCACAGTTCCAATACAGTTCTGTGTTATGTTGTTGCCTAGCCAACAGCGCCTGGAAAAACAACGACATACAGTATTTAATGTAAAACAGACCATACTGAAAATGCTTTTTAAGAATTTCTAAACTGCTAGATTAAGGTGGAACTTAAAGAAAGTAGTACTTGCTGATGTGTATAAGGAACATTTGAAACCCACGTCCGTTTCCATAACATTAAGCATTATAGCCCATCTAGTTACAACCAAGCAACATTTTCTCCTCGCATTAGCAACAACACTCTAGACAGTTAAAAAACAAAAAATAATAAGATTTTCAAAGTATTTTAATCAATCTAAATTTTACCGTCTTGTTCATTTCCATTTTGTGTATTTAGTGTGTCCGCATATTATCTCTGACATTATTAAACATTCTGATCCTATCGTAGGGTAATGTAGAAATAAAACCAACTTCACATTTTTCTTGAATTTGTATATTCAAAGTCCCAAAAAGGATAGCAACGACGCCTCATATAATTCACACATCTTTATGGCCACTTCTACAATTCGCGTGAGTGAGCTAACCGATATTTATTACATGTATACGCTCGCTATTTACAAAGTAACTCCGACAGTACTCTAATCCACGTAAATATTTCCAAAAATGCGCCAACTTAATGCCGAAGATAATTAGATTTAGATACACCCTGTACATGCTACAGCAGGTACATGTTAACGATCATTTCAACCGCCGCAAGTTTGAACTTCGGACTTCTACACCTTTTCACTGTGTTCCAGAGGCTTTATATCCTGGCTCTCTGGGAATTTAGCCTGTTACGTCCATCTACCCCTGTTCTTCATCAATTGATAACTGCGTTTTCGCTGTTATTTATACCTCTTCAAACATTGCATCTAATTTAATGTCAAGAAAATACTCTTGACAAGCCAATGCCAGTGTCCCTTGCCGTGGTTTATTCCTTAATTTTAGTTATGATTCACTGGTATCATGGCCAACAAACAGCCCTTTCATAAGAAGTTTTAGTGTCCCTTCACCAATCAAATTAAAATTAATCGCTTAGGCCAACTACCATTAAAGATGGAAATCATAATCAACGCCTCAGACCCTCTACGAACAACAAGTTGTAAGTATACAGTGTATATGCCATTTAACATTTGATATATAGCTAAAGGAAATGACTATGACATGTCAATGGTCAGTAATAACTACGGGGAAGTATGTATTTGTACATATGTAATTGACCTATGTAATCGTGTCCTTATTATTTTTTATTTTTAATTATGTCAACTTGCAATAAAAGGATCGACAAATAGATTGAACACATATTCACATACGGTTCATGTACGGTTTAAGAATGTTCCTGGTTCAATATTTCTAAATATAATATTTTAAATTGTAAATAGGACTATAGGTCCTACTAAAGTTAATACGCGTAGCTACATAGGCCTAACATCTATACTATTACATTTACTAAAAGGCCCGCACCTTTCCGAAAGCGGCTCTTTATTCTTAAAATTGCCCGAAAGTTAAACAAGTCTTGCATAAGTTTGTGTAGATTTGCCCAAAAAGTTATAAGACGTCTGTTAATTACTACAAATTGTCAACACCATTTTGGACCAAATTTATTCAAAATAATTCCTATGCTATTTTCATTAACGCCGGGTCGTATTATGTTTAACGTCGTCCAGACTGCCCGCCACGACAGCAAAACATCGAAGTCTCCTGTAAATAGATTAGAAGGAAGCTTGCATTTGTTAAGTGGTTGGAAGGCCGTTGGTGTTAGGTCATGGCGATTATGAGTAGTAATATTAGGCCCACTACCTTTCCGAACAATGATTTAAAGGTTTCTTAAAAAACATTAATAACAAAAGAAGAATGCCTATCCATGGCGCTCTACAGAGTGAGGTAAAACCAAAATCATATGCCAAGATTCCTCTCCTTAAGGTATTTAGGATCATGGTGTATGGAGATTCAATTTCGGCCGTTTTGCCGTTGGAGCAGTAATGGTAGTGCAAGCTACTGTGGCGGTGATTATTCTAGGACGGGACGCGCGCGGAAACATAAGACGAGCCGCGTTTATGCAAAATTGACAACTTTTATTTAATATAAAGATAATTACTTTCTCTTATTAGTCGGAAAAGCGTATAATGGGCCTTTGAAATATAGTGTACTATAGTATTTAGGAAAGGAAATGAATGATCAATTTCATTAAAAGTTGCCGAGGTTCAGAAATTAAAATATACATAATATAGTCTCAATAGATATTGCGATTGCGAACTCACTATCTTTTTTGGCTCAATGGAACAGCAGATCCGCAACGTCAACGACTGCCACGCATTGCTTCATAATTTGAAGATTTATCTTAGTAATCATGCTAGCCACTTTTTGCTCGAATATATTTTATTAATATAAGGTTATAAAACGCGTTATAATATTAAATACATCGATCACATATAAAGTATAAAATTAACTACAGTAGTCTAGTTAAAACCCCATCGATGGTCAGTGTCATACATATACACTGTACGTTCTAGAGTTCGTCTTGCACTATGTAGCCTAGTAGCCCTGACCGTATCAGGTTTTCAAAAATTAAAAAATGAACATTTTTCACATAAAAACACAAAGGCCTTATTACAATTGATGTTCAAATTAATATAATTTACTGTATGAGCGGAATGATTTATGATGAACCTGTACGTTCATGTTACTGTACTGTAGCCTACCTACGATAACGCTTACCTGGCCTACCGAAATGTCAGGTCATCTGACGGGGTCCCATCTATGATAAAACATACATCTCGTGAGATATACAGTAGTAAATCTATAGATTTATATTATTTAAGAAGAGTATACTTGATTCTTAAATATGAACATCACGATGCCATGTTTGAAACGACGCCGAAGACAATGTAAGTAGAAAAACAGCGAAAACACCGAGTACATTATAAAGGCGGGACCGTAATCCGGGCAAAAAAATACGCGACACTTATTATTAATCACAACGTTTTCGATACAGAAAATTTGAGAATGGCGCTTACTGCATGTAGTAATAATTTTCATGCCATCGTGATTAAACTAATCACAATAATACTAATATTATTAGTATTCCTTAGTTCATATATGCACACTGAATATGGTTTCCGATTTATTTTTTTTCCGATAAATATTAGCCCGTGCCCGATACCGTTTTATGTTATTATTACCGCCGCTGCGATCTCTGGTTCGTTAATTTCATAAAATTTTCTTTTTTTCGGATTGGCCGCATTTGTGTCCAAATTCGATATTTTGCGTAAAGATTTACATTTTTATGTTGGTTCTGTTGACAAAAAATGGTGTTTGGACAAAGCTGCGGCTAATGTGAAAACTACGCTTTTTCAAGCCATTTTTGCAAGAAAATGTATAAAAATGCATAAAATCGCCTAAATATATCGTCTTTTAACCCATCTACAAATACTGTGAGTGGAAAATCATCTTTGATTGCAAAAATATCGATACTCAAATCTTTTGGGAAACTGTGTTTGTAAGATTTGACATTGTTTGAATTTCGATACATTCTGGGGCCATAATTGCCCCTTATTGCACCTACTCCTTTATCCGAAAGCGAAAAGGTTAAGAGTAAAAAATCAATCCCCCTTCCCCCCTCTCGATGAGGATAAGACATGGGTGAATGTCTACTCCCAGAGTAAGATTCTTAATTTGATTAGCCTTTTGTTTAACAGTTTTTAAACGTATTTCCCATTGGATTGAGATTTCTTGTCTCACCCTTAAGAGGATGAAAATTGTAATAACTCACTCACTCTTGAAGACACATTTAGACTCTTTTATATCAAAGACAGACTAGACCAGTCCATTATGAAATTTTTGGGGTGAATGAGTTATAATCCTTTTGTTATCTTTTGTAACATTGTACCCCAGGTGACGACTAATAAAGACTGCCGAGCTGTTTGTCCCCTGTTCCTATTACTGGGAAGGCTGATCCACAATGTCTCATCTCTAGCAAAGGTGATGGCTCAAGACTTTGGTGAGTAGATAGTGTAATAAATAACATCTAAAACATAATGTTATGTTGGTTGTGGACTTTACAAGAAAGGTTTGAAGAAACTGACAAGTTTAGCTCAATTCTCAAAGAGAAAGTGACTCATGGAAGAGATGGATGGTAATGAAGAGAGGGATAGTCATGTAAGAGATGTTGGCTCATGTAAGAGATGTTGGCTCATGTAAGAGATGTTGGCTCATGGAAGAGAAGATTGCTCATGGAAGAGAAGATTGCTCATGGAAGAGAGGGTTTGGCTCAAAGGAGGAGAGGTTGGTGCATTGATGAAAGGATGGCTAAAGGAAGAGTGGGAGGTTCATGGAATAAAAGACCGCTCATGAGAGACAGGGTGGGTCAATCATGGAAGAGAGGATGTGACGCCTCTGTTTTCAGTTTTTAACAAAATTTCATTATCACACTTCAATTTTCAAAAATATATTAAGCATTTTTTTGTGAGAAAAATACAGAACAAGTCTGGAATGTCAGTTGCTATAGCTGACATAATATTACCAAATGTGATGTAGTTGGTTTCTAATGTGTATGATGTTAAATGTACACATTTGTTGTTGTTGTGTTTCCTCTGTAAATCTTGTCTGCATGTCTATCCCCTAGAGTCAGTAGGTGTTGATGTAAGCTACAGCTGCACACGGTAATATTGTTCAGACAAATAACTTGGATCTGGAGCCAGTATGGTTTTCACGTTCCCCTATCAGAGGTTCCCCAGGGAAAGATTGGGATACCTGGAAGTCTGGGATTTCCTTTGGGAACTTGTTATTATATAATTCGGGAATTTAAAAAAAACCCTGAAAACTCTGTCAGTAATCACTCATTTCTGTTGCCCAGTGGTGTTTTTTGCATTGGATAAAATTATCTTTTAAATACTGGTAATTTAATTTTGCTTGTACGTAATCATTTTGTATAAGTTATTGAACTATTGAATGTTGTGAATGCATTTCCTCTGTGTTTATACAAAGCAGCTAGGCCTAGGCACTATAAACTGCAGGAGTTGATGCAGTTTTCTATAAGCAGATTTGCAGGTGCTGTATATTGAACTATGATGTTTACTTATAAACAGGTGCTTGTGTGGGTCTGGACTGTATATATATCTTACTAGGCATGACTAATGATGGCATTTTATAGCTAAGTCTGTGCAGTACTGACTGCTTCTGTATTTGTTTGTTGATGCTGTGAAACAGCATTCTTAGGTACGCTCTCATTATAGATACTGGCTACTAAGTCTTCCTCAACTGGAATCTTGAATTTGACCCTCATAAGAAATATGCTGTTATTTTTCATACATTCTCAGTTTTCAGTAAATTTGTTATTTCAAATTACCAGTAAAATATTTTGAATTTCACTACTGTTATGCAAAACTACTAATATTGCATACATTAGAGGAATCAGTATACCTTGAAATTGAAACACCAGGGATATGTTACATTGATGAAAATGTTAATTATATGGTCTTTAAATTCAAAGCGCTATACAGTGCATTTGTGTAATCATTTATTTTTGTTGCCAATTTAATTTGTTGGGAAGACCTATGTAAATTTATACAAGCTACAATGTACATGCATATTATTGTGTGTTTGTACTACATAGCTATTGCATACACAGATTGAAATCAATGAATAAATGTCAAAGTATCTCGACATATTACCACAAGCCTTCAACAAACAGGTACTGAACCGACATATTACCACAAGCCTTCAACAAAGGGGTACTGAACCGACATATTACCACAAACCCTCAACAAATGGGTACTGAATCGACATATTACCACAAGCCTTCAACAAACAGGTACTAAACCGACATATTACCACAAGTCCTGAACAAACGGGTACTGAACCGACATATTACCACAAGCCTTCAACAAACAGGTACTGAACCGACATATTACCACAAGCCTTCAACAAAGGGGTACTGAACCGACATATTACCACAAACCCTCAACAAACGAGTACTGAACCGACATATTACCACAAGCCTTCAACAAACAGGTACTGAACCGACATATTACCACAAGCCTTCAACAAACGGGTACTGAATGCTGGTTGGTGGTTTATCAGCAGTTACTCCAGCTTTCCTCCACCAACAAACGTGGCCTGTCCTTATAATTACATGACCCTGGCTGTTACGTTAAAAACTTATGTGTATTCAGTGTGACTGTTGTTTTGATAAACATCATGTATCCTCCTAAATAGGAATGGAATAGTAGACTAGAACATGCTAGCTGTCCAGGAATCCAGCTAGGGTCTACAGGCTAAAATAGTGTAGGCCTATAGGCTATGATATTCTTGGCCTATAGGCTAGCATAATCTAAACCTATAGGCTAGTATATCATGTATATAGTCTCTGCCAATAGGGTAGGATAGTCTTGGTCTATAGGCTAGGATAGTTTCTCCATATAGGTTTGTATTGTCTTGGTCTATAGGCTAGTATAGCTAGGCCTATAGATGAAATAGTCTCAGCCTATAGGCTAGTATAGTCTCTGCCTATAGGTTAGTATAGTCTTCGTCTATGGGCTAGTATAGTTAGGCCTATAGACTAGAATAGTCTCGACCTATGGGTTAGTATAGTCTAGGCCTATTGAATAGTATAGTCTAGGCCTATAGCTAAAATAGTCTTGGCCTTTAGGTTAGTACAGTCACGGCCTATAGACTAGTATAGTCTCGGCCTATAGGCTAGTATAGTCTCGGCCTATAGACTAGTATAGTCTCGGCCTATAGGCTGGCATAGTCTATACCTATAGGCTAATATTGTCTAGGCCTATAGCCTAGTATAGTCTCAGCCTATAGGCAAGTTTAGTCTAGGCCTTTTGACTAGTATAGTCTAGGTCTATAGGCTGGTGTAGTCTCGGTTTTTAGACTAGTTTAGTATAGGCCTATTGACTAGTATGGTCTCGGCCTAAAGGCAAGGATAGTCTTGGCTAGGCATATAGGCTAGTAAAGTCTATGTTTACAGACTAGTAGTCTATCTACTGAGAGCAACTGAGCACTGAAAATGCAGAGTACTTACTGGAAATAAACAGACTGTTGTGTAAAGTCCTGTCACTTTGGTGGAAACACATAGTGGAAGATGGGGTCTCGTTTTTTCAAATGTACTTTACAACCATTTACAATGGAGCTTTCTAAAAATAAACACAGAGTTTGGCAGAGGATTAAATTGTCAGTTGACTGTAGTTTTACTAGGGGGATGATAATAGTGTGCCAAGCCCAAGTGAAGATAACCCCACAGCCACAGAACATGTAAAGCATGTGCGTGTATGTTAGCTCGGAGGAGATGGTGGAGCTAGGGTGCCTGATGATCAGGTACAGATGGAGCTATAGAAATACCAGACACATTCTCCAGTTAACCCTACCTGTTGGTAGTGCCAGCACTATACTGTTGTAGCAGGATTGGAGTGGGCTGATCATCAGTGACCAAGTAGCTCAGTCTGTAGAGCATTTGGTTAGTGTTCGGAGGTCATGGGTTTGAATCCCAATCTGGCAGCTACATTTTCTTCTTTCCTTTTACACTATAGTGGATATTTTACAAAATAGGGTTTTGTCCTGCAAAGTGGTAGTGGATTATGTATGTTAATTCTTTTGGATAGTCATTTTGTGGTAGGGGCCGAGTCGTTCAGAATTTCTACATATTACTACAAGCTTACCCTCCACCTCTGCTAGTTCTAATCCTATGTGGGGCAGTTGCCCACAAGTACTACATGACCGTTGGTTGGTGGTTTTTCTCCAGGTACTTTGGCTCATCTCCACCTCCTAAACCTGTCATGTAATGACCCTGGCTGTCAATTGGATGTTTAATAGATAAAACCTTTAAAATATTTTTTCTATTGATGCAATAATACAAAATTGCTGATTAAATATCTTCACGAAAATAGATTCACTTTTTCATGGATCAACAGTTTTCATAACAATTTTTGATCTGTGAAATGATAACACACAGAGAAATATATGAAAATTACAAATGTTTGATTTCTAAAAATTTGATTTTTCCTTTTCTGGAATAGGGAAAATCTCCCAAACTATAGGAAAATGGTTCATTATGTTGTATAGTTTTCCTGGGGGGTTTAGGAGACAAGGATGAATTTACTCAGACAGGGTATATATATACATATGTATATATGAAGCATCTACATGCATGTGCACTGAAAAATGGAACTCAATGAAATACAGTTGTATTGCTTCTGAGACTCCTTCTGTGAGCATTATGTGTGTATATTACCCTGTAGGCACATTAAATGACATGCTGACCCCCTAGGGAGCTGACGGCAGGCCCATCATTATCAGCCCCATCTTCTGGCACACTTCACCCTACAGGTGGTGCATTGGATCAGCAGGGACCCTTGTATAACCCCACTTCTTCTGTTATTGGAGACCGCTAGGGGTACTTACTGGTACTCCCTCCATACTATTAGGGTCCATGAAGCCCCGTGTCCTCCTTGAGCTCCCCCTATGTTCATTACTAGACATTATCATTAGGGGCCAGCCACAGTACCCCAGACACACTAAGTGATGTCACTGATTGGGATTAATTAGCATAATGAAGATGTCATACCATAGCCCACCAGGGTATATCGATCAAGAACATGCATCAGTTATTCATATTTTGTAGATCAGGTTACTGATTTATTTCATTTCTAAAGAGCAAAGACACCACAACCCATATACTGCATAATATATATTTGTGGTGGGTATTTTTATTTGTGGTCTGGAGCTTTTTTTGTGGGTAGAGATATTTGTGGTTAGCCTTTGTAACCATGGTTGTAGTTTTGTATTGTACAAATTTAATTGTTTTCTAAACATTTTATGTTATATAGTTACAATTGTATATATGGTTTCTTTATTTTGTTTTTTGCAAATCCATTTATTTCTTGGCAAATTTAATTAGCATTATAATTTGTGAAAGGTCAAAACGTGGTCCCTTAAAGCACTGTTTCAATTTTCTGAATAAATGGGGATTACTTGACATTATTTCATTATGTGAACTCTTGTATATACAAAAATCATTGATGTAATCAAAATTATCTTTCCCCATGTTGTCCATATTGACTGCAGTTGCCGAGTGTTATGTAAACATACTGGTGGGGTGCTTCAGCAGGGGATACATACAGCTTTACAGTGTGCAAATACAATATACAAGGCTTATCAGCAAGTTTTGTAATACTGAGTGTATATATCTTGTTTTATTATATACAGTAAGTAAGGCCTGCCTTGGCGTCCACCTCTATATAAAGACCACCTGCTTAATAAGACCACTTTTCTTGGACCCCAAGTGACCAATTTCAGCATAATTCAACCTGTGTATAAAGACCACCTGGTCACAACGACCATTTTTCCTCGCTCCCTTGGGTGATCTTTATAGACAGGTTTCACTGTACTGCCTTAAGCCTTTATGGCTGATCATTGGCAGTCCATTTCTCAATCTTTCCGTTTCAGAATCAGCACATTATTTCA
This sequence comes from Argopecten irradians irradians, assembly GCA_004382745.1. NCBI lineage: Eukaryota > Metazoa > Mollusca > Bivalvia > Pectinida > Pectinidae > Argopecten > Argopecten irradians. The sequence continues at coordinate 783,403 of SAYR01000628.1, forward strand.
CCTTAATCACAAAATAATAGTTCCTCTGGCAGATCTCTACCTGGTTGTAATGATAATGACATAGAAGGGGCCTCGAAGTCTGATTCTGAACAGCTGAAAGCCATTGTAACAGGGGAGTACCCTACAGATGAGCTACAGATGTCTGTATTCCATAGGATATAGTGATATAGTGATAGAGTGAGGTTTTAGGCAGGGAAAGTTAACTAGCTGTAGACCCTGAAATGTAAACAAATATTACAAAGTAATGATGAATTTGGTTACAAAAAAAGTTTTACAAGAAATATTAATGTTAATTAATTCATGAAGACCATCCAAAAAGATCAAAAAAATGTAGTCTTTGTAGCAAAATCCTTAGCCGATTGGCTGATTTCAGCCTTTTTGTCTTTCAGATAATAGCTACCTTGTCCTAGTACATTTGTTCATGAAATTCCATATAATGTAAAGCAACTTTTGATTTACATTCGCAAATTCCGCCATCCAAGTACATTCGCAAAAGTTTATCCCCGGGAATAAATACCTGCATCATCTATATTGGTAGGAATTGTCATTCAATTCAATGTTAAATCGGTGAAGATTGATTAATCTTCGCAAACTTGGTTTGAAATTGAAATCGTTAAATTAAATAGCCGCAAAAAGAAAGTTGGTCAGTTTTTCACAAAATGTTTCAGCAATTGATAAGATTTTCCATTTTCCTCTCTGCTTTATTGGCCATTCTTACGATTCAATGCAGGATGTCTTACAAAAGGTGGTGTTTATACAAAGATGCTACGGTGGTCACAAAGGCAGGTTTTACTAAACGACTATGTGTCAGTGTGTCTCGACTAAAATTGATGCCCAAAAAAAAAAAAAAAAAAAAAAATTCCCAATATAAAATGGCCATATGTAATTTATTTTTCCTCTGGTAATCTAGAGAGAATTATTCATGAGTGATGCAATTTAGGCAGATTGATATTGGTTTAAAACTACAAAAACTTTGCAGTCTTGGTTATTATAATCATTATGTACACTGTTGATGTTTTAGTATAGCGAAAAACTAATGCTGAATTTTCTCAATATATAATGGATAGTATATTTTTCTTCTGGTACCTAGTCTAGAGAGAATTGATTGTTTGTGACAACATTTTATTGAGATATTATTGGTTTAAAATGCTACAAAATCCTTGCAGTCATGATAATTATTCTGCATACTGTTGATGTATAGTCAGGTTTTTAGTATAGTTAAGTTTTTGTGGTCTGGAGGGTTCTTAGTTTACAGGCCTGGTTATGTACTTTTACTATCACCGACCTATACTTATCTGGTGGTGTTTTCAAAAGTTTCTAAAGAAGTCAGGAATTTCATTCAGTACTGAGGTTGGATGGCTACTTTGATAGTTTGGCTGATTAGGAGATTACCATTGAGGAGATAGGGGGGGGGGGGGGGGGGGTTGGGGGTTGAGGTATAATGCCAGAAAGAGATGAGACATATCTCACTGTTTCTACACCCACAATTTAGGTCTGACAGATTGCTGGGTGGTTGTACAATGTTGAGGGGGAGATAGCATCTCATTGCCCACTGCCCCCTGTCAGAGGTCAGAGGTCAATATAATTGATCCCCTCCATCACCATCTCAGTATCCCTACACTGATGTACAGGGCCTTTGCTACTGGGCACGTTAACATTGTTTTTTGGACTAGAGTTTTGATAAAGTGTTTGATACTTAAAGATGCTCCACCGCTGACAGAGGCTGCATAAATGATATTCATCATTTGAACAATAATTGGTGCATGCGCAATCAGTACTTCATTCCATATAGGATTTAGTTCCAGAATTTTTTTCGGGATTCAATTAACTATTTTTCATATTTTTAACTTGAAGTAGAATTATAAGCTCAAACTTTTTAATTGAGGTAATGCTGTAAAGTAAGTAACTTTTGTAACTGAAGAATAAAAGTAATCGTCTGCTCCTGTTTTTGATCTTTTTGTAAGAATATGCCAGGTTTTGATATATAAGGAAAACCTGAGTATCCAGAGAAAATCACCAACCTACAACCAGTGACTCTCAGTCAGCATGTACACTAAAATTCCATAATGGACTGGTCTAGTCTTTGATTTGGAAGAGTATCAATGTGGATTGAGGGGTGAATGAGTTAACCGAATTGTCAGCCAATCAGTGTACTGTGTGGGTGTAAATAACAGAAACACAGATACGATAATTACATAATTATGTCATTGAAAACAATCTGTTTCGGTGAAGGAAGACCAATTTTTTTTAAACTAATCAGATTGAGAAGAAGATAACCTGAAAGATTCTATCCAACACATTTACCAGCCACTTCTCGCTAATATCTTGACATTCCATATGTGCTGGCAGCAGACCAAGCCAGCACCATGGCAGCACCACGTTAGTGCTGGAAGTGCTGTGTGCTTCTCAGAATCATGATGGGTGCCTTGGCCTTTTAGGAAGACTTGTACACAGACCTCTATCATACTGTTATGTCCAATGCATGCTTATCTGATCAACATTGATGTAATTACATGTACACTGCTGTCATTTCCTGTCTGATACTAATTAGTGATTGCAAGGTATATTTATGGACCTATAGTCCTAATTACAGTGATACCCATATGTTCTGTACCTTCTTTTATTTTGTTGTTGGGAGAAAATTTCAAGATTTTCTGTTGACACTAATTTGCAGGGAGAAGTATTTGTGCTATACTTGTCAATTTCTTATATTAATAAGCCATACAGGTCATACCTAACAAACGTGCAGATCGACTTTGATTTAAGTCAAAACTTAAGTTTTTAACCTTATGTAACTTATGTAAATTTTGGCTTAAGTCAGTTTGTTTTGAGAAATCGGGGCCAGGGCCTAGTTTCATCAACATTTTTTAACCTAAGGAATTCGTAAACTTAAATTTCCCCAAGCATTACAGAGGTTGATGGGTCTTCCTTAAAATCTGTAATGCTTTCCTATGGAGAATTTTAAGTGAAGGGATAAACTGATCCTAAGGTAAGCTAACAATGTTGTGTAGGGGTCCACATTCTAATAGAGTTTATAAACTAACAGTAGATATATCGTGTTAGATATCTCCAGCATAAAGTCTATCAACTTCCGAGGCTCACTGAGATGTACGCCGCCGATTATATACATTTTTTTACAGTGGCATAAAACAGACATGATGAAAAAATAAAATGCGTGATTTACTATTAACTCGACATTCTATTTTCTCGTATAGGTTATGGCCATGTGTATTTGATTTGACTCGGTAAAGGATCCACCCATAGCCCCCCATGGTTGATGAATAGATGTTACACAATATAAGTTGTGTATTAAACTTTCACTAAAGCTAGAGATTAGGGTTCTATAATTTTTCGTTTTTAATTGGAATACTGTAGTTTATACATACTGTAACTCAAATAAGTGTTCAGCAAAAGAGTTGCAGCTTATCTATTCTTGGTGAGTTCGGTATTTGGTTTTGTTTGGATTGGAGTACCTGGAGAAAAACCACCAACCAGCAGTCAGAACATCTTAACCACTCGCCACCACAACCCCTTTCAGTGTATTGCGGCAATAACTATCACCATTAGAACTTCAAATCAAGAGCAATTCTATCATATCGTTTCCTTCTCACAACTCTTTGATGTTTTGGAAAAATTGTTGCAAACAAACTTAAGTTTTGGTGTGATAACTGTTGATTAAAGGGGCAAGCCGATGTGGTTTGTACTTAGTGTTAAATACTGACGGAGCATGCTTCTTTTGCTCAGTCGCTAAAAGAGCTATATAATTTTTTTACGCCAGAGACCCAGATTCAATTCCTGGTCACTCAACAGGAATGTGTATTTTTTCCTGTTCTTTTACATAGCAATGGCACAAGTTGATGGATGATGACATGGCAACACAAATTAAGTTAATAATAGTTAATAATGTATGGACATAAATATGCTACAAGAACTAGAAGTGTCATTCAAAATTTACTGCCATTGTCACCATTGGATACTGTATAGTTGTTAAAAATGCTCCACTGCTGACAAATGTAATTTTTTCACTATCAAAAATATGAGCAGACAATTTAGTATTTTTCTTCAGTTAAAAAAGTTACTTAGTTTTCACCATTACCATCATTGAAAAGTTTGAGCTTCTAATTTTACTGTAAGTTAAAAATATAAAAACAATTAATTGCATCTTGAAAAAATTCCATGTCACTATATCCTATATGGAATGAAATACTGATTGCTTATGCACCAAAGGCAAAATAAATTATTTTATTACATTTTTTGTGCTAATTATACAAATATATACACGATTAAACACCAACTACTGTTCAAGTGATGAAAATCATTTATGCTCTGTCGGCGGTGGAGCATCTTTAAATTTTGCGAGTGTAGAATTTTTTCGATTTACCGTTCACAGCTTATTCACAGAAGTTTATTCAGTTTTGCATATTATCTTGGTAACCTTCAAAAGCATCATTCACACAACAGTATGAAACCAGAAAAAAACCAAAATCTCCATGAATATTACAATATTACTATAGACACAGTACCTTTATCACAAATGGTATCACATCTTGTGTAAGCCTGACTCAATTTGGGGAGTCAAATGATCAAAAGGTGTGGTATACAGCAATTTCTAGCTTGCAATTAACGTTTAACTGCATCATTTGTTGTACGGTTTGGCTCACCGTACTCACAATAGCATTCTTTATATTCCTGAACTTTTTTCACCAACTTTGATATAGTGGATACAACACCCATAGAGTAATTTATTCATTCACCCCTGAAGATTCATTTAGGCTCTTCTGAAACACAAAATAGAGTAGTCCATTATGAATATTTAGGGATGGATGAGTTATCGTACACATCAAAACCAACAATCCACCAAAGCTTGTATATTTGTCTATATATATTATCCACAGAATCAAATATAAATTTTTCCAAAAATATTTTTAGAAATCGTTTTCCAAAGTGAATAAGACCACAAATTAAAATAAAATTTTGAACAACATGTTGATTCTGGTGGAAAGTTTGCAATCCGAATATTTGGCTTTTCCTCTGAGGCTCTCTTTACCAACAGTTAAGGTAGACCTGAACATCATACTGCTTGACGAAGCCTCGTTACAATACACAAGTAATAATTGCTCTTCACTCCAGAAACTGATACTATTCTCGTAAACTCCTACACACACAGTCAGAATGTCGCACGCTAAATAATTTGGCACGGACTTGAGACAGAGTCGTCATTCTATACAGAATAGGTAACACATTGGTTGGGGCTTTATCAGCAAAAATCTCTACAAGATCAGCTACATTTGTACCTCACATTGTGGCTTATTACTGTTTCATGGAACAAAGCCTTCGCTATCTGTATGCCAATAATGGTATCTGCAATAAAATTAATTTGAATTCATTTTGCTAAATTTTCAGATGGTTAATTGCTTTTGTCTCATTAAATTAGATATGACCCACCATGAAGTATTGTCATAAAGTGTTACCGTCGGTCGGTTGTAATATATATTTCTGGCTGTTTTTCTTTCGTTCTTTCTTTCTATTTATTCATTATTTTAACTATGTATAATTGTAACCCTGGTCAATACTAGCTGTAAAATACCTCACTGCTGGAGAGAACTTCTAGTTTGATTGGTTAGCATCAGACTTGTTATCTAGAGGCCAGTGTTCAATCCATAACAGAGGTACTGATTAAAATTACAGTGTTTTTCCTGGGTATTTTGGGAAATTGCCACCTGGTGAAAATTGGGAAATTATGTGCGATAAAATTAGGAAATGAAAAATTTGAACGGTGTTTATGGAAATTTTGGAAAAGGTAGAATAGACAATTATGCTTCTCTAAGAATCAAGCGTAAAAATGGTTACTAAAATACGACGTTCAGACTTGTGATTTCCTGAATTTTTTAGTTTCGTCGCACATAATAAGCGTCAACTCACTGATTTGGGAAATTTAGACATAGATTTGGGAAAAAATAACAAGAAATACAATTGGGAATGGGGCTTTATTTCGGCCCCAAATATATAGGCAGGAAAAACACTGAATTATGTAAATTCCTGTACTCTGTTACATAAGGCAATGATTATGAAAGCATATTTTTTTTATTGAAATTTCAATCATTAAAATTGTCTTGAAACTATCCCTCCAGATATTTATAAAATATTTTTTTTTGTATGTATAGATTATGCAGTGCAATAATTCTCCTTCAGGTATTTTTGACCATTAACAAAGTGTTCCCAGCCTTTTCTATTTTTAACATTTGATACTGTCATTTGTTGTTTTTTTCTGTCTATTTCAGACTCGTTGCTGCAGCAGTTATGTTCCAGTCTGTCGTTTCCTGACGAGGATGTTCGGGCATCTATAGTATACATTTTTGTGTACCTGCTGGTTGGTGACTGGCCAGCAAATCTCTCTCCTGGCATCCATCGTCAGATCGTACAGGAGGTGCTGTGTCTTCTAAGCACTGCCAAGGTCGAGGCCCTTATCCTCAATTGCCTAGGTCAGCGTTTAAAATCCTTAATTAATTAATCTAGAATCGTTAATTAGTTATCATTTAATTGTTGCATTAGTATGCCTTTATTACCCATTAGTTAGATGCATAATTAACCATGTTTTAAGTACATTGTACTACATAAGTTAGTCCCTTGTTTTCTAAAAGTTTCGTTCACTTTATGTGATAAGTCAACCAGAGTGGTCATCAGTTATAGCTCATATTTAATTATGGTCTCAAGGGCAGTAACTCCTTTATAAGGATTGACCATTTAGTAGTATCATACAGAATTTTTTTTTATTAAAATATGGTCTCAAGGGAAGTAACTCCTTTACAAGGATCAACCAATTAATAGCATCCTACATAAAATCCTTTATTAAAATATGATCTCAAGGGAAGTAACTCCTTTAAAATGATTGACCATTTAATAGTATCCTACATAAAATCCTTTATTAAAATATGGTCTCAAGGGAAGTAACTCCTTTACAAGGATTGACAAATTGATAGATTCATACATAAAATCCTTTATTAATCATTCACACCAGAAATCTTTGATTTAAAAGTCCTCTAATCTGTCTTCAAGGGTCACTGAGTAAAAGGATACATTCAATTTTTTCCCCAAAAAGTCTACAGCTTAGTTAAAAAAAAGCAGTTTTATCAACTTTCTAAAGATGAAATTATTATTGAATTAGGAAAATATGTAACATGCAGTAGAAACTCGTAAAATTCAATTATGGACGTTTAGGTTTTAATATTTGGAGAAAACTTGAAGTCTGCTGAGAAAAACCACAGCCCTACATATGGTGTGTGTTTGCCAACGTTGGCCTAAAACTTTTGACCCTATATAATGCCTTGAAGGTAGTGGAAGGGAATTATATATGAAATACATAGGTTTAACAAACTTCAACATGAGGTTGTGTTCTAAACATATTTGAAGAAATATATAATGTTTATCCACAGATAAGACTAGGTCTATAGCTGTTTCACGCAAAATTTTGCCATTTTTCAGTTTTTATCCGGAATGTTTTCCTTATCAGTAAGTGGCAGTCTACAGAAGACCTTGACCCGAGTATAAGATAGATATGAAGCATAACTTCTTCAGCAGCCATCCTGTATACGATATTAACTGATTATGTAACTCAAGCTGGAATTGTCTATCAATCATTCAGAGTATATTTTCAGCCGGCAGGAATTCTAGATGGAATAAGTTATCTTACATTCAGATGGAGTTACATAGAGTTTTATATATATATATATATACAGGTATCTAAGGGAGGGGCTTTGCTGAGCAGTGGTACCCCATACAGGGTAGGAAGAGATTTGTGAAGAATGTTACCCAGGCAATGACTTTTATAAAGTACTAGGTGTTAATGTAAAATAGTATTACTGCTGATTTGTATCAAGAAACTTAATCATGGTGATTTTCTTTTATCTATTCTATACCTCCATCTCCACCCCCTCCTCCCGCCGGCAACAAAGTTAGAGGGTATACTGGAATCAGTTTGTCTATCCAGAGAAAATTTATCATGACCATTTGCAGACATGCATGCAGAATTATTTTGGCCAAAATATTGGTTGTCATGTTAGCCAGATCACTTATACACAGGCTTTTGTAGGAGAAAGTTGTCTTAATTTACCGGATGATTTAAAAAAAAAAAAAAAAAAAAATTATTTTACATTCTTTTAACAGCAAGGGTCAGTTAAGGACATGTCAGACTAATAATGATAATAAAGTTGGAAAACCTGGCAACTGCCACATGTTGGTTTTAAACTTGCTTTTTCAGGAAGAGGTCATGGCCAACCCATTTTTTGAACTTTGACTTTCATGAAGAGGTCTTGGTCAACCTACATTTTGAACTTTTGAACTGAAGTGCATTAGTCCTTAAATCTACCAGGATCTTATCTGTGTTAGAGAACTGTCCATTTAACCCAATTCACCCCTGAAATTTCATAATGGACTGGTCTAATCTTTGATTTAGAAGAGTCTAAATGAGTCTTCAGGGGTGAATGAGTTATGCTGATAAACTAGAACACTAAGTAATTCATGGGTCTTAGACAGATTGAACAGATAAACACTTGATTCTGGACAAGATTTCTAATTTGTAAGATGAAGGGCCTGGATGAGCAGTGTGTTTAAGATTGGTATATACTACCAAAGACTAATGAAGTGGCTCAGAACTGCTCTGTACTCAGTAGAATAATCAAATTTGTTTAAATTTTCATGTGATTATTTTGAATTCTTGTAAAGATCGAGTGTTTATAATTAGGTAACACTATTTACTTGTTTACATACCATATTCGACCCAATAAGCTGCCAGGCGGTTTAAAAATTGAAAATTGGAAGGGCGCTCAATAAGTAAAAAAAATTTCACAAAATTATTGCACAGTCTGTAAGCCATTTAATTTACAAAAGAAATCAGATAGGGATATATTCCTTGTTTTCATAGTCTAAGTATTTAAATCAATGTAATTAAAAAGGTTGCCTATATGGAGGGGGATATTGATGCTTATTAAATTGAATGTTATATCTACTGTAACTTTAGGTAACACTATTAACTTATTGGTCTAAATTGATCTGTATGTATCTGCTAGATTAATTCACTCCATTTCTCATATATTAGGCCCATGGTGGCCCCAATTAGTATAGGAGCCCCATTCAAACATTTGGTCTTCACACTAAATTATTGAAAAAATTCAGTTATCAATCTTTGTCGATTCTGGTGTTGATCATTTTAGGTTATAGAGCTATATACAGGCTGAAAAAAGGGCTAATTTCATCGAAAATTTATTAATTTCTTGATCATTAACTAGTTCATTTTTGCGCAAACAGGGCCTTGTCTTGTCTAATACCTGTAACAGGAGAAGAGAAAATGTAGTGGTCGGACTGGGATTTGAACACGGGACCTCCAAACACTAGTCATGAACGCTCTACAGCTGATCTACCTGGTCATCCATGATCGACCCAGTCCAATCCTATTACACTCGACCTTCCTTTTTTCAAAATTCTCGCCCTCGGAGACACAAAACCCTTATACCATCATCGTTGGTATTAAGTTTGCTACCAAATTTGTAGCAGGAGAGGAAAAAATGTAGCAACTAGTCCTGTGGATTTGAACCTGAGACTGCAGAATTCTAGCCAATTGGTCTACCGATTGACCTACAATCTGGCATTACAAACATGTAATTATGTATTCTCAACAACTCCTGTCCACTAAAACTGTTTCGGACTATTTAGAAGTCCTTTGAGGTAAAAAAAAGTGTCTGGTACTTATTATAGAGAAATTAAGTTAAGACGTTACCGAGCCACTGTTGCATCTTGAAGTTTGTTTATAAAGCAGGTGTTCTTTTGATTTATGTTCCAGCGAAGTTTGTGATTTTTCTGCTGGTATCAGATATATACTGAAACCTTACAGATATGAAGTGAATGTTTTTGTGTGGAAACCATCTGTCGGGTGTATGTAATAGGTATTGGATTAAGGTTTAAAGGTTCGTTGAGGCTGATGTAGTTTCCAAGGTCTGTGTGGCATGGCTTCCTCATGTTTTGCATGCCAGGCAGCTGTATCCACATGGCTTACAGCTTTCTGTTACAGAGCCTCATCCTTTGGTAAACTATAATAAGTTACCTTTTACTGATAGTCATCCTACCTCTCCTGTACACACATATGACTAATGGAGGAAACCCGAGGTCTTATATTCTCTAACATTTTGATCAAATAGAGAAAAATCATGGTTCTGTTCTCTGTTCATATCTCTTACTGATGAAAAAATTCAGATTCTGTCTTTTGTCCAACAGTTCTCGCTAACTGAGATAATCCAATAAACCTCTTATCCTCTAGCTATCCATTGTATCCTTCTTCTCTTGCTGAATGAGATAATCTCTTACTGACTGAGAGAAACCAAGGTCTCTTACTTACTGAGAGAACCCAAGGTCCTATCCTCTGTCCAATATATCTTACTTACTGAGAGAAACCAAGGTCCCATCCGGAACCACTGTCCAATATCTCTTACTTACTGAGAGAAAAGAAGGTCAAATCCTCTGTTCAATATCTCTTACTGACCGAGAAAAACCAAGGTCCGGATCCTCTGTCCAATATCTTTTATTTACTGAGAGAAACCAGTAAAAAGTAATATTCTCCCAATATCTCTTCCTGAGAGAAGAAACAAAGGTTCTATTTTCAGTCCAATATCTCATACTTATGAGAGAAACCAAGGTCCTATCCTCTGGCCAATATCTCTTACTGAGAGAAATCAAGATACAATCCTATGTCCAATATCGCTTACTGACTGAGAGAAACGAAGGTCTCATCCTCTATCCAATATCTCTTACTGAGAGAAATCAAGATACAATCCTATGTCCAATATCGCTTACTGACTGAGAGAAACGAAGGTCTCATCCTCTATCCAATATCTCTTACTGACTCAGAAAAACGAAGGTCAAATCCTCTGTCCAATATCTCTTACTTAAAAAGAGAAAACAAGGTCTTATCCTCTGTTCAATATCTCTTACTGACTGAGAAAAAACAAGATACAATCCTCTGTTCAATATCTCTTACTGACTGAGAGAAACCAAGGTCCTGTACTCTGTCCAATATCTCTTACTGACTGAGAGAAACCAAGGTCCTGTACTCTGTCCAATATCTCTTACTGACTGAGAGAAACCAAGGCCCAATTCCTCTGTTCAATATCTCTTACTGACTGAGAAAAACCAAGGTCCTGTACTCTGTCCAATATCTCTTACTGACTGAGAGAAACCAAGGTCCTGTACTCTGTCCAATATCTCTTTCTGACTGAGAGAAACCAAGGTCCAATCCTCTGTCCATTATCTCTTACTGACTCAGAGAAACGAAGGTCCCATCCTCTATCCAATATCTCTTACTGACTCAGAAAAACGAAGGTCAAATCCTCTGTCCAATATCTCTTAATTAAAAAGAGAAAACAAGGTCTTATACTCTGTTCAATATCTCTTACTGACTCAGAGAAACGAAGGTCCCATCCTCTATCCAATATCTCTTACTGACTGAGAAAAACCAAGGTCTATTTCCTCTGTGCAATACCTTTTTTTACTTTTACTAAGAGAAACCAAAGTAATATTCTCCTAATATCTCTTCCTGAGAGAAACAAAGGTTCTGTTCTCAGTCCAATATCTCTTGCTGACTGAGAGAAACCAAGGTCCTGTACTCTGTCCAATATCGCTTACTGACTGAGAGAAACCAAGGTCCCATCCTCTGTCCAATATCTCTTACTGACTGAGAGAAACGAAGGTCCCATCCTCTATCCAATATCTCTTACTGACTCAGAAAAATGAAGGTCAAATCCTCTGTCCAATATCTCTTACTTCAAAAGAGAAAACAAGGTCTTATACTCTGTTCAATATCTCTTACTGACTGAGAAAAACCAAGGTCTATTTCCTCTGTCCAATACCTTTTTTTTACTTTAACTAAAAGAAACCAAAGTAATATTCTCCCAATATCTCTTCCTGAGAGAAACAAAGGTTCTGTTCTCAGTCCAATATCTCTTACTGACTGAGAGAAACCAAGGTAATATTCTCTGTCCAATATCTCTTACTGACTGAGAGAAACCAAGGTACTATTCTCTGTCGAATATCTCTTACTGACTGAGAGAAACCAAGGTCCAGTACTCTTTCCAATATCTCTTACTGATTGAGAGAAAACAAGATACATTCCTATGTCCAATATCTCTTTCTGACTGAGAGAAACCAAGGTCCTGTACTCTGTCCAATATCTCTTACTGACTGAGAAAAACCAAGGCCCAATTCCTCTGTTCAATATCTCTTACTGACTGAGAGAAACCAAGGTCCAATTCTCTGTCCAATATCTATACTGGAAGAGCATGCTTCTTGTTGCTCATCGCTAAAAAGAGCTATATTTTTTTTATAATGCCAGAGACCCAGATTCAATTCCCTGGTTCACTCACAGGAATGTTGTATTGTTTATGTTTTTCCTGTTCTTTTAACATAGCAATTGGGCACACAGTTGATGGGATTGATGGACCGATGGCAACAGCAAATTAAGGTTTAATAATAAGTTAATAATAGTTATGGAGCATAAAATATGCTACAAGAACTAAGAAGTGTCATTCAAAAATTTACTGACCATTGTCACCAATTGGATACTGTAATAATGTTGTTAAAAAATGCTCGCACTGCTGACAAAATGTAATTTTTTCACTATCAAAAAAATATGAGCAGACAATTTAGTGATTTTTCTTTCCAAGTGTAAAAAAGTTACTTAGTTGTTCCATTACCATCGATTGAAAAGTTTGAGCTTCTAATTTTACTGTAGTTAAAAAATATAAAAACAGAATTAATTTGCATCTTGAAAATTCACATGTTCACTATAATTCCCCTTAATAATGGAATGAATACTGATTGCTTATGCACCAAAAAGGCAAAATAATTTTTATTTTATTTAATTTTTTTGTGGCTAATTTTATACAAATATACATACAACGATTAAAACACCAACATATGTTCAGGTAAACTGAAAATCATTTATGCTCTGTCGGCGGTGGAGCATCTTTAAATTTTGCGAGTGTAGAATTTTCTTTCCGATTTACCGTTGGCACAGCTTAATTCCACCAGAAGTTTATTCAGTTTTGGGCAATATTATCTTGGTTAAACCTTCAAAAACGCGATCACAACAACAGTATGAAACCAGAAATAAAACCAAATCGCATGAATATATACAATTATTACTAACACAGTAACTTATGCACCAATGGTATCACATCTGTTGTAAGCACTGACTCAATTGGGGAGTCAAATGATCAAAAAGGTTGTGGTATATCAAGCAATTTCTAGGGCTTTGCATAAACGTTTAACTGCACTCATTATGTTTTACGGTTTGGCTGCTAGCCGTACTCAACAAATAGCAGTTCTTTATATTCTGGACTTTTTTTTTCGCCAACTATATGGATACACACCATAGGTTTATTCATTCACCCCTGAAGATTCATTTTAGCCTCTCTGAAACACCAAAATAGAGTAAGTCCATTATGGAATATTTAGGGGTGGATGAGTTATCGTACACATCAAAACCAAACAAATCCACCAAAGCCTTGGTATATTGTTTCTTATATATATCTACCACAGAGTCAAATATAAATTTTTTCCAAAAAATATTTTTAGAAATTGCGTTTTCCAGAAGTGAATAAGGCACAATATAAATAAAATTTGAAACAACATGTTGAATTCTGGTGAAAGTTTGCCAATCAGAATATTTGGCTTTTTCTCTGAGGGCCTCTCTTTACCAACCAGTAAAGGTAGACCTGAACAATCAATACTGGCTTGACGAAGCCTCGTTAACAATACACAAGTATTAATTGCTCTTCACGTCTCAGAAACTGGAGTATAGGAAAAAACTATTCTCGTAAACTCCTACATCACACAGTCAGAATGTCGCACACTAAATAATTTGGGCACGGACTTGAGACAGAAGTCGTCATCTATACAGAATAGGTAACACATTGGTTGGGCTCTATCAGCAAAGTAAATTCTACAAAGATCAGCTACATTTGTACCTCACAATTGTGCTTATTACTGTTATCACTGGAACAAAACACTTCGCTAATCTGTATATATGCAATAAGGTATCTGCCAAATAAAATTAATTTGAAAATCAATTTTGAGGGGCCTCAAATTTCAGATGGGTTTAATTGCTTTTGTTCTCATTAAAGATTAAGATATGACCCACACCATGAAAAGTTATTTGGTCGGGGGGGGATCAAAAGGTTATTTATTGTGTCTGTTCGGTCGGGTTGTAACATATATTTCAGCTGTTTTTCTTTCGTTCTTTCTTTCTATTTATTCATTATTTTTAAAACTACGATAATTGGTAACGCCTGGTCAATACTAGCTGTAAAAATACCCACTGCTAGAGAGAACTTCTAGTTTGAAATTGGTTAGCATCAGACTTTTATCCAGAGGCCAGTGTCAATCAATACAGAGGTACTCGATATAAAATTACAGTGTTTTTTCCCTGGGTATTTGAGGAAAATTGCCACCTGAGTGAAAATTGGGAAATTTATTGATAAAATTAGGAGAATGAAAAATTTCGAAAGCGGTGTTTATGGAAATTTGGGAAAAAGGCTAGAATAGACAATTTATGCTTCTCTAAGAATCAAGCGTAAAAATGGTTACTTAAAATTACGACGTTCAGGACTGGTGATTTTCCTGAAGGTGTTTTTAGTTTCGTCGACAAATTAAAATAAGCGTATAACTCACTGATTTGGGAAATTTAACATAGATTTGGGGAAAAAAATTAACAAGAATACCAATTGGAATGGGGCTTTAATTCTCGGCCGCCAAAAATATATAGGCAGGAAAAACAACTGAATTATGGTAAAAGTATTCCTTGTACTCTTTACATTAGGCAATTGATTATGAAAGCATATTTTTTATTGAAATTTCAATCAGTTAAAATTGTTTCTTGAAATTAATCCCTCCAGAATTATTATAAATATTTTTTTTTTTTTGTATGTTATAGATTATGCAAGTGCAATAATTCTCCTTCCAGGAATTTTTGACCATTAACGGAAGTGTTCCCAGCCTTGTGTCTATTTTAACATTATATGACATTTGTTGTTTTTTTCTGTCTATTGTTGCAGACTCGTTTGCTGTCAGCAGTGTTATGTTCCAGTCGTGTCGTTCCTGAACTGAGGTGTTCGGCATCTATAAAGTATATAACATTTTTTGTGTACCTGCTGGTTGGTGACTGGCCAGCAAATTCTCTCTTCCTGGCATCCATCGTCAGATCGTAACAGGAGGTGGTGTCTTCTAAGCACTGCAAAGGTCGAGGCCTTATCCTCAATTTGCCTAGGTCAGCGTTAACATCCTTTAATTAATTAATCTAGAATCGTTAATTTAGTTATCATTTAATGTGGCATTAGTATGCCTATATTACCCATTAAGTTTAGAATGCATAGATTAACCATGATTTTAAGGTACATGTACTACATAAATTAGTCCGCTTGTTTTCTAAAAGTTTCGGTTCACTTTATGTGATAAGTCAACCAGAGTGGGTCATCAGTTATAAGCTCAATTTAATTATGGTCCCAGGCAGATTTGGATCCATGTAGTACATTCGATTAAAAAATATGCTCAGTAAGCTCCTTACAGTAAAATTAGCATCCTACATACTATAAATGATCAGGATACTTTAGATACGTTTATGTATCCTACATAATCTTATTAAATAGGGCTAAGAATACTCTTAAGATGGACATTTGATGATACTACTTTTCTAGACGAATCTTACTCACGCCTCAAGGAAGTACTAATCCTTACAAAGGATTTACCAATTTTTTTCCCCAATAAGTACCTAACATAGTAATTAGATCCTTTCAAAATGATTATTAAATAGAAATTGTCAAATGCGGAAAAAACTCCTAACAAGATTACCATATGTGACGTAGGTTTCTAAATAATTTTGAGAAATCTCACATAGCTGCTGAAGAAAATCCACAGCCCTACATATGGGTATGTGTTTGCCAAACGTTTGGCCTAAACTTTTGACCCTATATAAGCCATTGAAGGTAGTGAAAGGGAATATATTGAAATACATAGGTTTAACAAACTTTATACATGAGATGTGTTCTAAAACATATTTGAAAGAATATATAATGTTTATCCACAGATAAGACTAGGTCTATAGCTGTTTCACCGAAAATTTGGCCATTTTCAGTTTTTATCTGGAATGTTTTCCCCTTATCAAGTAAGTGGCAGTCTACAGAAGACCTTGTTTTACCGAGTAATAGATAGATATGAAGCATAACTTCTCCAACAGCACATCCTGTACGATATTAACTGTTATGTAACTCAAGCTGAATGTGTCTATCAATCAGTTCAGAAGTATATTTTTCAGCCGGCAGGAATTCCTAGATGAATAAGTTATGCTTACATATCAGATGGAGTACATAGAGTTTTATATATATATATATGCAGGTATCTAAGGGAAGGGGCTTTGCTGAACGTGTTCGGCATACCAAAGGTAGGAAGAGATTGCTGAAGAAATGTTACCCAGGCCCAATGAACTTTATAAAGTACTGAGGTGTTAATTTAAATAGTATTACTGGCTGATTGTATCAAGAACTTAATCTTTGATTATCTTTTATCTATTCTATACGCTCCATCTCCACCCCCTCCTCCCGGCCGGGCAACAAAGTTAGGAGGGTATAACTGGAATGCAGTCTTTGTCTATCCAGAGAAAACTGATCATGACCATTTGTAGACATGCATGCAGAATTATTTTGGGCCAAATTTGGTTTGTCATTGTTACCAGACACTTATATACACAGCTTTTGTTAGGAGAAGTTGTCTTAATTTTACCGGATGAATTAAAAAAAAAAAAAAAAAAAAAATTATTTTTATAGCATTCTTAACAGCAAGGGCAGTTAAGGACATGTCAGACTAATAATGAATAATAAAAGTTGGGAAAACTCTGGCAACTGCCCAATGTTGTTTCAAACTTGCTTTTCAGGAAGAGGTCATGGCCAACCCAATTTTTGAACTTTGACTTTCATGAAGGGTCTTGGTCAACCTACATTTTGAAACTTTTGAAAACTTGAAGGTGCATTAGTCTAAATTACCAGGGATCTTATCTTGTTAGAGAAACTGTCATTTAATCCAATTCACCCTGAAATTTCATAATGGACTGGTCTAATCTTTGATTTAGAAGATGTCTAAATGAGTCCTTCAGGGTGAAATGAGTTATTGCTGGATTAAACTAGAACACTAAGTAATTCATGGGTCCCTTAGACAGATTGAAAGATAAACACTTAATTCTGGACAAGATTCTAATTTGTAGATGAAGGGCCTATATGAGCAGTGTGTGTAAGATGGTATATACTACCAGACTAATGAAGAACATGGCTGCAGAACTCCTCTGTAACTCAGTAGAAAGAATTCAATTTGTTTAATTTTCAATGTGAATTATTTTGGAAATTCTTGTAAAGATGATGTTTTATAATTAGGTAACACTATTTACTTGTTTTACATAACCAATATTTCACGCCAATAAGCGTGCCAGGGCGGTTAAAATTGAAAATTGGAAGGGCGGCCCAATAATGTAAAAAAATTTTCACAAAAATTATTGCAACAGTCTATAAGCCATTTTAATTTACAAAAAAGAAATCAGATAGGGATATATTCCCTTGTTTTCATAGTCTAAGTATTTAAATCATGTAATTAAAAAAGGTTGCCTATAATGGAAGGGGGATATTGATGCTTAGTAAAATGATGTATTATCTACTGTAACTTAGGTAACACTAATTAACTTATTGGTGTTTTTTTTGTTTTTTTTCTAAATTGATCTGTATGTATCTGCTAAGATATAATTCACTCCATTCTGCAATAATTAGGCCCTGGGCCGGCCAATTAGTATAGGAGCCCGCATTCAAACATTGTGGTCTTCACATTCTAAATTATTTGGAAAAAATTCAGTTATCAATCTTTGTCGATCTGGTGTTGATCATTTTTAGGTATGGAGCTATATACAGGCTGAAAAAGAACTAATTTCATCGGGAAAATTTATTAATTTCATCGATCATTTAACTGGTTCATTTTTGCGCAAACAGGGCGCCTGTCTTGGTTTCTAATACCTGTAACAGGAGAAGAGAAAATGTAGGGTGGGTCGGACTGGATTTGAACAAGGGACCTCCAAACACTGTCAATGGATCTCGCGGCTGATCTACCTGGTCATCCCCATGATCGACCCGTCCAATCCTATAACACTCGACTTCCTTTTTTCAAAATTCTCGCTCTGGAGACACAAAGACCCGATACGCATCATCGCTTGGTATTAAAGTTTGCTACCAAATTTTGTAGCAGGAGGAGGAAAAAATGTAGGCAACTGTCCCTGTGGATTTGAAACGAGACTGCAGAATTCTAGCCAATTGTCTCACCGGATTGACGCTACAATCTGGCAATTACAAAACATGTAATTAGTGTATTCTCAACAACTTCCTGTCCACATAAAACTGTTTCGGGACTATTTAGAAGTCCTTGGAGGTAAAAAAAAATTCAGGTCTTATTATAGAGAAAATTAAGTTAAGACGTTAACGAGCCAACTGTTGCATGTTGAAGTTGTTTATAAAAGCAGCGTGTTTCTTTTGATTTATGATTCCAGCGAAGTTGTTGATTTTTCATGCTGGTATCAGATATATTACTGAAAGCTTACAGATATGAAGTGAATGTTTTTGGTGTGGAAACCATGCTGCATCGGGTGTAGTGTAATGAGTATTGGGAGTTAAGGTTTTAAAGGTTCGTTGAGCTGATAGTAGTTTCAAAGGTTCTGTGGGTGGCATGGGCTTCCATCATAGTTTGGCATGCCTGGCAGCTGTATCCACATGGCTTACAACTTTCTGTTACAAGCCCATCCATTTGGTAAACTATAATAAGTTACCTTTTATCTGATAGTCATTCCTAACCTATCTGCGTACACACATAAGACTAATGGAGAAACGCGAAGGTCTTTATATTCTCTACATTTTGCATTCAATAGAGAAAAATCAATGGTTCTGTTCTCCTTTCATATCCTCTTACTGATGAAAAAAATTCAGATTCGGTCCTTTGTCCAACAGTTCTCGCCTAACTGAAGATAATCCAATAAACTCTTATCCTTAGCTATCCATTGTATCCTGGCTTCTCTTGCGAATGAGATAATCTCTTACTCTGAGAGACGTCTCTTCTTACTGAGAGAACCCAAGGTCCCTATTCCTCTGTCCATATTTATCTTACTTACGAGAGAAACCAAGGTCCCATCCACAACTGTCCAATATCTCTTTACTTACTGAGAGAAAAGAGGTCAAATCCTCTGTTCAATATCTCTTACTGACCGAGAAAAACCAAGTCCGGATCCTCTGTCCAATATCTCTTATTTACTGAGAGAAACCAGTAAAAAGTAATATTCTCCCAATATCTCTTCCTGAGAGAAGAACAAGGGTTCTAGTTTCAGTCGCAATATCTCATACTTATGGAGAGAAAACCAAGGTTCCTATCCTCTGGCCAATATCTCTTAACTGAGAGAAATCAAGGTACAATCCTATGTCCAATATCGCTTACTGGACTGAGAGAAACCAAGGTCTCGTAACTCTATCCAATATCTCTTACTGACTGAGAAAAACCAAGAAGATCCTGTATCTGTCAATTATCTCTTACTGACTGGATGAACAGAAGGTCCTGTCCTCTGTCCAATATCTCTAACTGACTCAGAAAAACGAAGGTCCAATTCCTCTGTTCAATATCTCTTACTCTAAGAAAAAACCAAGGTCCTGTATCCTCTGTTCAATATCTCTTACTGACTGAGAAAACAAGATAGGCTCCATCTCGCTGCAATATCTCTTACTGACTGAAAGAAAACCAACGGTCCTGTATCTGTCCCAATATGCT
>SAYR01000628.1:810409-830450 GCA_004382745.1 Argopecten irradians irradians
CAAGGGTTGTCGGATATTGGGGAAAAAGGAGCTAACTAAAGAGAGTGGATTAAACGATAAAAGGGAAATAAAAGAAAGGAAGGGGAGATGAAAGAAAGGATAAATCATGTATTGTAGTTGGCTGAGTATATGGATTTGTATTCCTTGATCTCAACTCACAAAGCCTAGCTACATTATGATCTCATACAAGGTGCAACATCATGAAACCTTTCTAAATAAAAAAACAAAAATGTTTGTCTCACCAAAACTTTTCGCTTAATCATAACAATTA
The DNA here is from genome assembly GCA_004382745.1 of Argopecten irradians irradians. Taxonomy (NCBI): domain Eukaryota; kingdom Metazoa; phylum Mollusca; class Bivalvia; order Pectinida; family Pectinidae; genus Argopecten; species Argopecten irradians. Next base: position 810,681 of record SAYR01000628.1, read on the forward strand.
ATTAGAGAGTGTAAATATGGCTTTTGATGAGTTAAATGAGGAATTTGACACATGGGGCTTTATACACAAAATCTACACTATAAACTTGAAAGAGAACTCCTCAGATTGGGAGTAGTTCATGCTAACCAGACAAGCCCATTACAATTAGAGGTCTAATATAAATCACAGCAGCGTCCATTATCACTACTCCTTCCCCTCTGTGAGGGATCTGGTCTGGGGATCATCCCAACACAGGGCAGGTAAAAGATGGGCAAAATAGACAAGGATAGTTAAGACCGAATTTTTAATTCCTGGAAATCAGGTATTGATCAAGAAGACGATGTTCAGCAACATTTTGGGGCGTAATCAAAGACCCTCTTATACTTCCTATATGAACTTTGTCAGGTTCTCAGCTAAGTTAAATAATCACATGAATTCATTGCTACAGGCAGTTCCTGTATCTTTTATAGTATATATCTGTATACCAGTATAGGTGTCTGGGAAACCAGCTGGTCTTTTGCTGTCATGGGTTGGTGTTTTTATGCAAGAGACTTATTACTTGGAAAGCAATTACAATGGACAGCTTAAATGTTTTGTTCTTTAATTATGATGTTAGTGCCAATTACAATAATTATCTGCCTCTAGCAATACCAGCTTTTTGTTTGCTTTTAATCAATGAATTTATTTCGACATGAAATAAGTAGCAAATCAAAGACTCCAACCGAATTCCATTCTGTGAAAAAAAATATACACTGATGTTTTTTTTTCAATTACTCTTTGATTTATTGTTAGTGTTGACATATTAACGAGACGGTTGTAATCAGTCATGCTGAGAATTAATCAAGCAACAGTTTGAAAATTAATTCCTGGTATTTCAAGTGGTGCCGTTGATTTATTTGTCTGGTCACTTGAGTAGTTTAGTTTAAAAAAACACCAACATTTTCATGTTTAAGTTATTTGAGTTAAGCAGACATACAATTTAGCCTAAAAATGACCATTCAACAGGAGTAGGTATTGTTTGTGAATGAACTGATACTTCGACTGAATAGCCACCACAAAGCCCGATCTTTGGCTGAATACATGTAACAATGAAGTACTTGTGTGTATTTCCTATTCCATGGTTTTGGGTGGAAATATCAGTGGATAATGGCGGAACGAACAAAAGTCACTGTTACCCGACAGTAACAACGAAAAATAACGAAGTTTATACAATAAAAAATACTTTATGTTTATGATGCCAGTTTATTAATTGAATGGCTACAAGTGAACTAATAGAATCTTACATGGGCTTGTAAGGTGGAACAGGGATATATCTCAACCCGGAGGAAAGATTTTTGGCTTGTGAAACTCCGAGGCTTGCCGAGGTTTGATGGTCAAACATCTTTCACTGGGGTTGAGATATCCTTGGTCAACTGACAGGTCCATGTTTTGGATCCTTTTTCTCCAACTTTAAACGAGAAATGGTGAAGGACGTTGCTGTGCTTAAATATATTCCGCATATAATGATGACGTCCACTGTCTGCCGGTGTTGAGTTTAATCTTTTACCTTAGCAAACGCGAAATAACCCTGTAAAAGTAGGAAGAATACCTAATGAATCATAGAAAAATTAAATGATTGATTAAAATAGCTTAACTCTAGCTGAGCTTACTGTTGTCTACACATACTATACATATATGTAGCCTACACAATCAAATTTAAGAAATGGTTTCATTTTATTTAAAAGATGGGCTTTCAAAACATTCAGATTTATAAGATAATAAGATTTAAATAGATTTAATAAGATATTTTATGGACGCAGGCAAGTCACATGCCTCTATGTCCATATCTCAATACAATGAAATACAATGAAATAATATCCATGATGGTGGATAAGAGAACAGACGTCAGAGAAAGGACATATTTTTTTCACTTCAAATAAATATGATACGTATAAAGTAGTTTTACTGGAAAAGGATTATATCTTACGAAACAATTATGCTCCAGCAGTTTTTATCCCCAATTCATCCATGACGATACAATATGTATTACAATTACATGGTATCGGCTTTATTACAAAATTTATTTATATACAAATTCATAATGTGTTTTTATCTGGTAGGATCAACATGTCCGATTATTACCTCCCACACATTAATCCCGAGGTGTCAAGAATATCATAATACAATGGTGTTAATGGCCCCACCCAATTCAAGAAACCTTTTAATGTTTCAACAGTCTCAATACTCTTCGGGCCGTGGACTTATTAGCCTGGCAGGTATTCATTCGGCTTGGTCACGTATATGTTAAATATTTTTATATCAGTAGCCGAAATGTCAATACAGTAACCTGTTTTAAACACTTAATAAATGTTTCTAATTTACCATACATACTTTACATCACGGGATACATCTAATTGGTAAAAAAGTGAGACAGCTAGAAACTGACACATATGTTTCATTACCATTCTGACGAAACTACTGTTTAATACAGCTTTAGCCTCTTCTGTTCAGCATATCAAGTAAAAATAACGTCCTGCCTACTATTCCTACTACTATCAAGCGGCAGAGCCTACAAAACACATTGAAGTCCTTTCCGAAAAATATTAAAGTAAAAATTCTAGTTTGTCATTACGCAAGCTGTTTTGTTCATTCAAATAATCAAATCTCAATCATGAAGACGTTAGGAAATACGAGATGGTTACCCCTGAATTATGATCTTAAAAAATGAAATAGAACGATATGGATAGTACCTTATAATTGTACTTTTTTTGTCCCCAAGCGAGACCTTGATATTTTTTAAAGTTTTGATGTTTTATGCTTTCTTGCAAGCGCTCAAACATAAACAGAAACGGAACGATCTGGGTTTGCCGTTATCAGTACAATGTGACCGGTAGTGTGGTCTCTGTCGGCAATGCTTCAATGCAGATAGCATAAAACGGAACAAGAGTTCCACAAACTTACCAGACGAACACAAAACGATTATACCGCAGCCTTCCCACTGCATACATATATTTCAGCAGTAACACAAAATAACTGTATAGATGGAAGATGTCTAGGGGGCTTGCGGCTGGCCGAGTGGTCAAGAATGTCTCGACAGATCAGACCTCCAACTCCTTACGTCACCAATTCGAATCCCATGTTGACAAGTAATCATATATACATAAAACAAAAACCGTAACACTTAAATGGACCTTAACTTGGTAATTAGCATATAAAGCACAATCAACCAACCAAATAGAAAACATGTATCAGTTAAACATAGTGTTATTTGTTTATATTGGTCAAATACAAATAAAACCAATTAGTACCATAGAGACATACATGTTTTACCAGTAATTAACAATATTACAATGATAGGAGGAATGGCGTGAATTAAAGATCGACTGGTTTGCTCTATTTGCCTGGGATTAGATATATATCAGGAGTTAATGCCAATTTTTTGATTTCATTAGGAAGCAAATTTTTTCTTTGTTTTTCACAACCTTTGCTCAGTAGACTGCTCAATAAGAGGCTATATGATATTTAATTTAAACAATGATAGGCGCTCAAAAAGTATTTGGGTTCTCCATTATGGGAGGATATTCACCAGAATAGGCTTAAACACACGGCTGTCAGTCGCTAGATTATAGTATAATTGATGTATCTATTATCCATTGAAAATGCTGACAAATAAACATAAACAATAATCTTAGTCCAAATATTTCGCAAAGAAGAAATTAGTGGCCACCCAAATAATAGGGAAAATTAATATCGAGATACTGGTTTTATCGTGACTTGTGCACTATCGTTCAGTCTCTTCGTTGTAGCACATGGTCACGATTGCATCAAGGATTAGGGGTTTGTTTGCTTTAGTTGTCTATATATATGTGCGGATACCATTACAAACATCTCCTGTGAGGAAATAGAATCACTTTACCTTTGTCTTTACAGGATCTCGAAGGAATACGTTTTCACTCTAATTTGAATATATAAGATAAGGCATCAATGCAAATCTGCTCGAGGGTTCTGGTATTAACACAGACCTGGAATATTTATTAAAAATTTCCCCGACTGTATATTTAAAGCAAATAATTTTAAGGTTGGCACTCGATAATGGAGGCATATAAGAGGGATATTTGGTGGATAAGGTACATTTCATCGCACCCCTATTGATTAGTTTTTATTAGGTATAACCAATGTATAACATATGTAAAATATAATTAATAATTGTGGCGGAAAAACATAGGTAACAACAGTACACGCGAAGGATGAATTCTAAATAATATTAATATTGTCTTTCCGGTTGTTTAATCATGAAACTCCGGTGTATAATTATATTGGTTATTTTAAAATTACTATTATCTCGATTATATTATTTTCTTGGCACAAAACACCTTATTTTGATATTGATATTTTTACGTTGGATTCGGTTTATACATACATTTAGGCTAGTACATTTTAGGATGGCTGGACTTTATAGTTGATCCATGGTTGGTAACATTTGGTTTAGTACTAAGAGCCTGGCAACAGGCTTAAAATATATAAAATAGAGAGAGGAAGCTTTTTCTAGTATCAAATGTCAATTCAAGTATCATATAACTATACCACTCCACTTTCGAAGGAAATATCGATTCACTTCTCTTATTCTACCTCTTCTACACATCGGGATTTTAAAAAAATCAGGAACATTAGCTTCACTAATACTAAATTGGTGTCAAATAATATTCGTTTTTGTTATCTATTGTTATATTCCTCGACATATTTGAGTTTAGATAACACTGATATTGCAGTAATAAATTCATACTTAGAATATTAACTGTTAATAAAGGAAATATAGCACTTGTTATTTTACCTGTTACCTTAAACAACAGTTCCGACAAATTCAAGTTGTTCCCAAAATCATACGCACCAATTTATTTTAAGCGTGAATTATTTACCACGATAGATCCACAGCAGGGAAGTTATAATGCAAATTAGAGAAGGGAAGTAAATAATGACACAGTAGAATAATTGAACACTACATCTCACGCACGCAAAGTCCCTTTGAGCATAAAGACTTCATCTGTGAAGGTACATTGATCGTTATACAATGGGTAGAAACTGTGTAACAATATATTAAGGAAGTTACTGTAGGAGGGATAACTTGTAGTTGCTATTTTCTATAATATTTTACACATAGGATGAATCATATAGTGTTATAGTATTCACAAAAGTTGCATTAATCGTTGTCAGATTCCCAGAAGGAGATGATTTACGATAAACTTTCGTGTATTTATATTTTAATGGGGATATTAATTTATCTTCCGCCGTTAACATTTATCATTGGTCACTGGTCGGTCAAATAATTACACTCGATCGGTAACGTCTAAATTAGGTTCATAGAACAAGTCTTGTAATCGTACGTTTATTGGTACGCTTTTTAATACAGGTGTACAAATCTCTAATCTGATTCCTCCATTATGCACCTTTTGAACATATGGGAAAACAAATATAGTCCTTATCACACAGCAACATAATAACCTAGTTAAATAGTTAAAATCAGAGTTGTAAAGTGATCACACTAAAAGCTCCTACTAAACTACTCTTGATCTCTAGTTATGATTAAGGCTACAAAGTTTCGGCTATTAAAGGAGGACTTAACCTAATGCCTTTGGAACTCAACATCCTTGGCAAAAATTATTTGATTATTATTTGAACTGTCAGGAATTGAGGATGCACCATTAAAGTAATCACTTTCTTGTAATATCTCAGCCCGCATCCCTTTAACCTTACAGACCATGGCCAAAAAATGTGTGGGAGTTAATTTGATAATACGTAACAAAGGATCCGGGATCCTAGAGACCGTAGGAATTGAGAGTCTACCATGCCTACCATCTCACCTACCGGTTATTTTGGATAATTCAGAATAATTAATAATGTCTCACTTTTGTTTTCTAATTTTTTAGATTTTAAGATGTTTCGAATCAGGGATTACTTCGTGTTATGTTCTTTGTTTTTCTGGTAAGTTACATGTAAAATTACCCATTGGGAGGGTGATTGCATTGGGTTCTTACTTCCTTTTGATTTGTTCATTAGGGCATCCATGTGTAAATTTTGGATACGTTTTGTTCATATATGTAATATCGAGAGTATCTATATATATTTTGTCTAGCCTGAGTTAGAGATTTTATTTGGAAAGCGAGGTTGTCTAGAATTATTGTTCTTGTTTTCTTAGTTAAATTAAACAGTCAGCGGCATGGTATATTATTTGTGTACATAACTGTTTCAATACTATTATCAAGATTCTCCTATCATCACCTGACGTACTTCGCGGCCATGAGACCTCGACGAGACTACAGAAAGGAGAAAATCGCCATTTTATTAATGTTCTGATTCGTTCTGAGAGCGTGTATGAATTGCTATTAGAACGGAGTAGCGTGCACACTGAGCATAGGATGGGATACAAATGCGCATAAGTGCCGTCCTGGAAGTATATCATATCGCTAATCCCGAATAGTCGGAGGTAGAAGCTAGACATAAGATATAAGTATCGATAATTTTGTAATTATACAAGTTACTAGGCTGATTGTCCACACGGATGTATGTTCCATAGTGAACTTATAACTCGTTTATTCGTTTTTTAGGTAAGATATTTTGTATTGGGATTTGTTGGGTCGTATAATCAGAGGCAAAGAATATTAGTTGTAATTCATTTGATAGTTAAACAAAGTTAGAGATTTCATGTTGAATATTTCGCTTGTTCAGGAACTATTATACATATGATTATTTTCAGAAGCAGGATCGGGACGAGGAATTTTATTTCTACATATTCATTAGTGGAGGCATCACATTTATTTTCTTAGGAGATGTCCTTTCGGATAGATGGTGGCCTGGGCGTAGGTGACGGTTACCAAACTAACCCTTGGAGACGATCCTTAAATGGGATCCTACGCGACTGTTATGTGTGTAAATAATAATACAACGCCTAAACACTCTGGGAAGCTTATTGTAAGATATTTTATTTAAGTCAATATAGGGATTCTAGCTTGTTTGGATATTTTGCTAGCAAGGGGGATGCGCACGCGCTTAGTCAGAGTTATTTTTATTTTCACTGTGAACGCCACACTATACGCAGGTCGAGCCCACATGCATCGACTGTTTGTAATAAATCTTGGTGGATGATGAATGTTAAGTTGATTGTGTTTTCGTCCGAGTTAAGGTTGTAGACTGAGGAGAAGTTTGGTTTAGACTCAATGGAAGAGCAGTTGTGGAATTGATTGGATTAGGCTGTGCAACATGGAAAGGATACACATTAACTGGTGCTCCAAGAGACCCACTCATCGCTTGTCGCAAGCAAGAGAGGGAATCTGTACGGGTGCGTCAGGGTCTCCTCCCTACAGAATCCTCTCCTAGCATGGTAAAACATCCGCTAAAGTCAGATCTCTAACTATACGGTGCGCCATACTGCAGTCAGACCGTAATGGCGGAAGGTAGTGCAGTCATGTCAAGGTCCAGATAGAAAAAATATTAAAGGGCCAAAAAAATTAATAAGAACAATGTAGTTGAGTCAAGAGTCAGTGTCAAGCGTCAGACTTAATGGAATGAGTAGGGCCAAGGTCATTGTCGCAAGTTCTCTAAAGTCTTCTAAAACACACACAAAGTGCATCCTCTAACAATTCAGTGGGTATGTATCATTTAAGTGTCGAAGGTCATGTCCAAGTCACTCCCCAAGGCTCAGTCAACTCCTCAGGGAGTAAGGTCAAGGATAAGTCTTAAATGCGTATTCTATAAAGTTATGTCAAGGTCATTTTCAAAATACATTCAGACATTATTAATTATTTGTAGGTTACGATAAAACCACACTCAAATACATGCTCAAAATAAAAAAAAAAAAATATTTTTCAAGGTATTCCAAGGTAAAGTCGATTGGGCTGCTTCTTAACAGTCACTATTGCCATGCTTATCATCTTTTATTGGCTGTTTATTGTCAAGTTATTCTGGTTATCTCTAAGGGTCATTATTGGACCTCCGCCAGTCTCTATGTAGCGCCTAAGACATATTAAAATGATATACAGTGTTATGCTGATTTTTGGGCACACCTAATTAGATTTTGTTGTTGAAATAATATATATACAGAAAAAAAAATTAACTCCTGGCACAAATTCGCATAGAATGTTTACAATCATGCCAAAAAGGATGATCTAGTAGATATCTGGTGATTTCTTACAGATGCGGAACCTCAATCATTTTCAACTTTGAGATAAAGCCGCCCACATTAGTGATAGATGCTGAACAGATTACCAAAATACCCAACTCTTCCAAATGCAATCATTAAAGAAGCTGTTAGCAAAGCGACCACTTACAGAAAAAGCAGAGGTTGCTGGTTGCATTTCCCTAAAGTTAATGCGCTTGTATCTTTTACTTTCTACACATCTTCCGTGCTTGGTAATGGTTCATCTAGTTGATGATATGGTTATTCACAGTCCTCGCTAACATTATAAATAGAATTACGTTGAATATAGTCTTTGCTGTAGCTAAGTACCTCTAACCTTACGAGAAGGCATTCTGACTATTTTCCCCATCTATCAAATTTTTAAAAACATTTAGCAGATGCACAGGTAATTATTATAAGGGCGGTTGGTTCGTAAAAGTGAAGAACCACTTCTGAACAAATGTTAATGTGCAACATGCAACAGCAGCACACTTTCTGTGTAGATTGTAAGTTATTTTGATTAGTGTCTTATATTGATATTTCTAGATTTAGCCCACCATCTGACCTTTAGTCCGCATTCCGGTATCGTCCGTCTGTCCATCTGTCCGTCCGTCCATGTCTGTTACACTTCTTTTTAATGCTATTTCTCAAAAGGTGCTGAAGGATCTGTCTTTAATTGGTATGCAGGTTCCTAGTGCACTAGTTGTTGCATAATGGCATTTTGGAACCGATTTGGTGAACAAAATGGTCGACAGGCGTCAACAACTTGGATTTTAGTTTATAATTGAAGTTTGTTACCGCTATTTCTCAGAAAGTACTGAAGGATGCTGTCTCAAATTCATATATAGTCAAAGTTTCAAAAGCAGAGAATTTTTTTTTTCGTTGTCATACTTAGATCATTCTTTGGTGAGCGCCAAGATCCATTTGGGATCTCTTGTTAAAAAGCAACATTAACCTCAAGGTATGATTTTCTGGCATAATTTGAAGTTTTTGATATACATATGTAAGTGAATTTTTAGGACATCTAACCCAAAGGATCAGATCAAGATGACCCTTTGCCATCATGCATTGTCCCGTTGCGGCATGTGTCATAAGACTATTTCTTTCATACCTACGGGTGTAATCTGGTGGTCAGGGCAATGACACTCATGTCCGCCTGAGGCTGTATTGCATGGCTACCCATGCAATAAAGCCTCGTGACGTCACGGCATCAACAAAATTTCTATTTCCTCAGTAAAATTTTAACTTTTTTTTTCACGAACTTGACTGGTTTTACAATAAAAGATGCAAAAACGGAATTTGTGTCAAAAATATCACGTAATTTTTCATGCATGGAAAATCAGTTTCCAGTCGTTGATTTCTTCGAATTTATTTCAAAATGGCAGGTTATTATAATTGTAAAATTGCAATAAAACGTCGAGGTATGAAAGAAAAATACTCTTTCATAAGTGGATATGAAGGATAGGGATATTCTACCCTCAGGATCACAAAATGTTGCAAAACCCCCGGCAAGCCTCGGGTTTTACTACATTTTGTGACCCTCAGGTAGAAAATCCCTATCCTTCATATCCACATATGAAAGAGTCTTATATTCTTTCAAACCCTACTCCTAAACCCCAATATAGATTTTGGTGTGAATTATCCATTTACATAAATGAGGCAAGTCAGAATCATAGAGATCGAGGGGTGGAGCTCCAACAGGGGAAGCTATCCTCCAGAATGTTTGCATGGAGTGCAACCACATTTTACATGAGGTTGTACAATGAGAGGACAATCATATCTTATATAAATGAGGCTGGTCTGACTCTTTAGAATAGAGGCGCTGGGCTTCAATAGGGGAAACTTTGCTGAAGGTGTGCTTTAAAATCCTGTAAAATCCTATAGAATAAAATTTGTGAGATGGAAGTAAAATCCTTGGGTCTCTCAGGTCATTGTAAAAATCTAGCTATGTAACGCTTTGTATTGAATCACCAATGTATAAAATACGAAACATGTAATTATATCTATTTTTAGCATCCACTTCTGTTACCATTTGGCAAATCTTGTTTTGCATGCAGATGTTTCTCTGCACTTGTCATGTTAATTCATTCCTAAAGACACATTTAGACTCTTCAAAATTAAAGACTAGACCAGTCCATTATGAAATTTCAGGGGTGAATGTATTAATAAAACCTGGCTTCTATTCCACAGAGTTCCTGTTTGAGTGTCTCCATACCCGTAATGTCGTCCAAACAAGGTAAATTGAATTATTTGTCTCTTTTTAAGTCCCTTTAATAGCTTTGGTAAAAACACTGAGTTTCCAGGAATAAAGCACCAACCTACACCAGTATTTAGCAACTGTCCTTTAATTTATCATGAGAGTGGTTCCTGAAAAGTCATTTAGTATGTTTAAGATATTCTGTATTTGCATGTTATGTAGTTATTTGCCCCTGCATTTTTCAGAGAAAACAACGCAAGTTTTGCTCACAAAATAATGACGTCATAATTGATACCTATACCAACAAGGGAGATAACTCTTTAATTTCATGGACGGAATATTAACCATGCCATCACACTCGGGTTTCAGACATAGTTATGATACTCCTTAATTGCAAAAATATGGAGGTTTTGAGATCCCAAAATGATGTGGTACAATTTACTGTCGATTAGTCCCACCATCCGGTGATTATGACGTCATCATTGGATGTAATTTTTGTGATGACATAATCACAGATTGTGGGACTAATTCTCGGTAAATTGTACTTTACCCATGTCGTTTTGGGATTTCGAAACCCTATATTGTGTGATATCTTTATTTTTGAAAGTCCCATGTTGGAATGTTGTAAGAATTTCAGCTATTTTATCCAAAAAGTGAAGTTGGACATTTTCCATTAGATAAACAATGTTGGAATTATTTGTCTGAACATTTCCTACATATCTTTGTTATATTCATTGCTGGAATATTTCCAGTACAGTTTGATATTTACTAGGATTTATATGAATTACTTATTTTCAAATTCAGGAAGAGTTGCTGAAAACAAATTAAAAATGATGCAATGACATAGTTAGCAGTTACAGTACAACTGTATAACTAATGAAATATAGTATCACAAATGTAGAAATTAATGTTAAATTGATTACAAAAAAAAAAAAAAAACCCACAAAAAGACGTTTAAAGATTCGAACTAATTTGATGATAAATTGTTCTTTGGGTGAATTACTTCTTATCAAACAGTTTGTTAGTGTAGGGCATTGTTAGAGTCAATGTAATTTAACAAAAAAGGGAAACATTTAAAACTTTGGCAGGTGAAGAAGAGTTTATCGTTTTGTTGATTGATGCCTGACAACCAGTATCAGATCCTAAACCAATTAAAACATCTGTTATTTAAGGCTCAGCCAATGGGAGCCTTCATAACATTCAGGAAACTGACCTAATGTTTAACTCGTGCCAAAATGATGGAAAGGATAAAAGGAATGAAATTTACAACTTTGGAATTTTTATTTATAGATCTTGTTTCTAAACGAAACAAATTGAGCCTGGGGCACTTTAAGCGCAAATCTCTCCAATCAAAGTCTAATGTTGTACCACCGAAACTTCTATTTTAAGAAATATAAATTGTTTAATGGAGTACAAATAACTTGAAGTGGTGATATAAATGTTTTTGGCTGTAGTAACATTTAAAAGTGAATGAATCAGTTCCTGCAATGTTAAAATGTGTATGAGCACTCAGCACAACCTTTTCATGGTAAACTCATTCACCCCTGAAGACATATTTAGACTCTTCTAAATCAAAGTCTAGACCAGTCTATTATGAAATTTCAGGGGTGAATATGTTAATATCCACAGAAAAATTATCTTTGTATCTTTCTGACACCCTGTCATAATCAAACAATAATATAATTAATTGCCATATAAATTATCGACATAAAACTGTCATAATAATAAGTTATTTTTCCAGTGAACATACCAGCTCCATTTTAAAAAAAAGTTGTAACGAAGTTAAATATAGTCAAAATTTTTGTTTCATTTTCTATCTGATTGATTCACAGCAATATTTCTTCTTTTCTCTCCAGCCACATTTTCCAATGTCTACAGCCCCTGTGTCAACTGGAGCAGTTCTATACCAAGTGTCACTCTGTGTATGGTAAGATAGCTTCCTTATAGTATTTTAGTATCGTAAACATTATTTAATCCATAAGATAGGGGCATATAATTAGGTCATCTTACCACAGCCTCCATCTCGAAACACATTTTGAACTTCTTCTCAACTTCTACTGGTTTGAATTGTCTAAAACTTGCCTAAAATTACATGGTACCGACAAAGTATTTTTACTTTTTGAATCAGTCCGAAATCCAGGATAGCTACAACAACAGGTCTTTTGAAAACATATTTTAAACTTTTTCTCAAGTTCTACTGGTGCAATTTGGCTGAAACTTGCCTGAAACGATTTGAACATGATCTTGACAAAGTATTGGCCACCATGACACCATATCTATTTGCTTTCTTATATGACTATTGCCAAGGTAGTCAGATAACTGTTAAGGCCCTTGGGCTTCTTGTATAACTTCAACAGAGGAGGTGCGCTTTAAGGGGGACGGGTGCTTATTACAGTGAATGTGGTAATACAAAAAATTTATACCGTTATGTTGATACTACAGGTATAGAGTCTCTTCTTCGTTCCTTGGAGATCCTCGCTGATATGAAGAATTATCAACTCTCGGAGGATGGTCTCAACATTCTGGCCACAGTCCTTACAAAGTAAGAAATACAAAATCTAAGATCAGTACATTTTGTACATGATAGAACTCATATGGTTTAAAATTAGCTGTCTGAGAAATATTACCAAGTGAAGTGTCAGTCATCTGGAAAATCAGGGAGGATTCACCGACATTTCTGATGTATATGATGACACAATGTAAAACAGCATTGAAAATTAAGACTTTTAGGACACAGAGAAATTTGATGTACGGAACCAAACACTATTAAGGACATAAAGTATGAAGTAGCTAGATGATCACTATCAAAATGAAACACATGATGTATTTAAAAAAAAAAAAATTATTAAAAAAAATGGAAGAAATCTAAAAATGATATTTCAAAGGATTGTAAACTTCTGCTTTGAGGTTTTATTAGTTTAACGTCCTATTCACAGCCAGGGTCATGTAAGGATGTTCCAGGTTTGTTGGTGAAGGAAAGCCGGAGTACCAGGAGAAAAACCACTGACCAGCAGTCAGTACCTGGTACCAAATCTGCTATGAAGACTTAATACATCTACAGCTATCCCTAATATAGATTTGTTTATACCTGATCATACTCAAATGCCTTGTTGAAGGATTTTTTTAAGAGTTCATTTTATTAGAAACTTTTTCTTCTCCTTCAGACAGCCTAGCAATGTACCATTATTTATCAATTCTAAGATGGTCCAGTTTTGTCTGTCTATCATCACTCGAGGCCTCAAGCAGCAGCATCTTCTCGTCTTCTCAGCTTCCCTGTCGGTTTTAATGACCATTATAAGGTAATCACCAGAGATTTCTTATGTAAACTGCTTAACCTATTGATGTTATGGCTTCAGAAATTCTGTACATCACTGAAATTTTGACATTAAAATCCCTACTTGATTGGAACGTTGACAAAGAAATCCCTGTTCTACTGAAAGTTTTATGTAAACCCAGTGAATGGCTTGACTTCAAAAATCCTACATCACTAAAAAATGATCCATGACATCATTCTTATTTATCGAGAGAACTGCACGAATCTTACGCAATTAGATTTGATCTTAATTTATAGCATTAAATGCAGTGCCATACATTGTAAAACCTTTGATGAAACTTAGAATTTACTTATATATTGATCTTACATGAGTGGCTAATAATTGTGATATGAAATTTATGAAATAAGTTCAATGATTTGATAAATTTCATATCACATAGTCATGAGTGTAAGATTCTATTTATCACATAATATAAGTAAAACTTTTAATTTTGTCTCTATATAAAATGGTAGGAATCTAGCTCGGATGTGACATTTCTGTCTACTGAAACAATCATTATATATTATGACGTCAAAACTACATGTGATGTCATTATAGTGTTATTACACATGTGTCTTACGATATTTATGACACAGCCATATGACATTGATGTGGTAAATATATATGTTATGACTTAATTTGTTTACAAAGACATGACTTCATATTCAATAGCAGGGTTACCCCCGAGGAGATGATAACTCTGTAAATGCCATTAAACAGATTGGATCAATTCAATCAGTATCTAGACTGATTAATAAATAAAAAATTGGTGCATCAAGAAAATGTGATATAAAGTGGAAAATCATCGTGACATTAACCAGTGTGATATTGAAGAACGTGACATTAAACATTATGATATTAACCAGTGTGACATTAACCTTCATGAAATTAACCAACATGACATTAACCAGTGTGATATTAACCAGTATGATATTAACCTGTGTGACATTAACCAACATAACATAAACAAACGTGACATCAGCCTGTGTGACATTAACCAGTGTGATATTAACAAGAGTGGCATTTACCAACATGACATTAACCAATGTGACAACCAATGTGACGTCAACAGGTGTGTCATTAGCCAGTGTGACATTAACCAGAGTGACATTAACCAAAATGACATTAACCAATGTGACAATAACCAGTGTGATACTAACCAACATAACATTATTCAGTTAGACATTAGCCAACATGACATAACCAGTGTGACATTAACCAACATGACATTAACCAACATGACATGACATTAACCAACATGACATTAACCAACATGACATTAACCAACATGACATTAACCAACATGACATTATGTGTGGTTTCCACTGTTCTCATGTCATTACTCATTTTTTTTAGGAAGGATCACCTATTGCTGCCCGTTCCCTTTGAGGAGTTGGAGGATGTAATTGGGCATTGTAGTAAGATATTTTGGGATAGATGTAAAGGTCTGGAGGTTGTATGTCCAGTAAAGGCCAGTAAACCCGGAGAAAGGAAGACAAGGGATAGAGACAGGAAGAAACGCTGTGACATATACAACTATTGTCATATCTACCTCAAGTGTGTCGGGTAGAGTGGCATATTGTTTGTTCTTTATAATTACATAGAAAACCATTGATTCGTTTGATTGTTGTACATACAGGCACCTTTAACCTCTTCTTTACATACAGGCCCCTTTCATTTGCTCAAACCCTAGTCTTATCTGACTCTGTACTTACAGGGCCCTTTTACCTGTTCCTGACTCGTGTTTCTGTACATGCAGGCCCCTTTCACCTGTTTGTGACTCCTGTTCCTGTACATGCAAGTCCCTTTTACCTGTTCCTGACTCGTGTTTCTGTACATATAGGCCTCTTTTACCTGTTCCTTACTCCTATTTCTGTACATACAGGTCCCTTTTACCTGTTCCTGATGCAGGCCCATTTTACCTGTTCCTGACTCCTGTTTCTGTACATACGGGCCCCTTTTACCTGTTCCTGATGCCTGTTTCTTTACATACAGGCCCCTTTTACTTGTTCCTGACTCCTGTTTCTGTACATACGGGCCCCTTATACCTGTTCCTGACTTCTGCTTCTGTACATACAGGCCCCTTTTACCTGTTCCAGACTCCTGTTTCTGTACATACGGGCCCCTTTTACCTGTTCCTGATGCCTGTTTCTTTACATACAGGCCCCTTTTACCTGTTCCTGACTTCTGTTTCTGTACATACAGGCCCCTTATACCTGTTCCTGACTTCTGTTTCTGTACATACAGGCCCCTTTTACCTGTTCCAGACTCCTGTTTCTGTATATACAGGCCCCTTATACCTGTTCCTGACTTCTGTTTCTGTACATACAAGCCCCTTTTACATGTTCCAAACCCTTGACCCCTGTTTCTGTACATACAGGCCCCTTTTACCTGTTCCCAACTCCCTTTTCTGTATATACAGGCCCTTTTTACCTGTTCCTGTACAAACAGGCCCCTTTTACCTGTTCCTGTACAAACAGGCCCCTTTTAACTGTTCCTGACTCCTGTTTCTGTATATACAGACCCCTTTTACCTGTTCCTGTACAAACAGGCCCTTTTTACCTGTTCTTGACTCCTATTCCTGTACATACAGGCCCCTTTTACCTGTTCCTGACTCCTGTTTTGGTACAAACAGGCCCCTTTTAACTGTTCCTGACTCCTTTTTCTGTACAAACAGGCCCCTTTTACCTGACTCCTGTTTCTGTATATACAGGCCCCTTTTACCTGTTCCTGTACAAACCGGCTCCTTTTACCTGTTTCTGTACAAACAGGCCCTTTTTCACTGTTCCCGACTCCTTTTTCTGTACATACAAGTCCCTTTTGACTGTTCCTGACTCCTTTTTCTGTACATACAGGCCCCTTTTAACTGTTCCTGACTCCTGTTCCTGGTTAACCAGTAGTGTTCAGACGCTTTTAGCACATTGCAACTGGATTGTATCCAATCCTTAGGTAGCTGTACCAAACAAACAACTTTTAACGATCTTTTTAACATTTTGTAATTTACTACAATGAGGTATATTGAAGGCTCTTCTTTAAATCTTCTAACAGAACAAATACTTTTCTGTTGATGTAAAGGTGGGGATAGATGATTTATCAAATGATATATACACTGAACTCTTATAAGCTCACCTGCCTGAGGCTACATTATATTTCAGAGTCCATTGTCTGTCCGTTTTACCATCCATCTGTCCAGCCCTCTGTCAGTATGTTCATTCAAAAGACTTCGGTGCAAAAACCAAGAAGTTCAGAGACATGATATTGCATTTGTAGTATATGGAGGACTTCCAAATTTCCAAATAAATGACAATGAACTTCATTCAATGGCACAGTGGTCAAATAGACTAAAATCTTTGAATGAGTAATAGCTAAAATGCATAGAGACCTATCATTGGACCTGTGACATGCTGGGATGGAGAGGACCTAACATTGGACCTGTGACATGCTGGGATGGAGGGTTACCAAGTGGTGTGTTCAAGGTCTCCAAATAGATACATATTAAACTGATTATCTGTTTATGATAATATTACCTATGTCATTTCCTTAATTGAACTGTTGTGTTTTGAACAAGATCTACGTCTTGTTTTGTTCTCAGGTTACTACAAGCCTGCACCAATGATCCCAAGGCTTCAGTGTCCACATTCATGGCCCCCACTGATAACCAGAGATCCTCAGTCAAAAAGTTCCAGGAGTTCCTCCTCCGATCTAGCTGTGATAATTGTATACCTTTAGTAATGGTAAGCTTATGTTTTCAGTAATGCTTAACTCACCTAAATACACATTTGAACTCTTCAAATTCTAAAGCTGGGATGGTTCATTATGAAATCATAGGGGTGGATGACTTGATTATTTAGTTATGTAAGTATTTAGTTGGTAGACTTAGAAAGATTAGATTTATTTGGAAACGCGTATTGATGTGAATGAAAATAACCCTGGTTCTCACATTTATTTGGTCATCTAACCTGAAGGGTCAGGATGACCTATCGCCATTGTGCTTCATCTGTTGTCATACACCATCCAAATGTATACGACTATTTCATTCAAAATCCTACTCCTCCTTAACCTTAATATGGTTTACTACTAAACATTTTTTGGATGTATCATTGGTCAGGACAATAATATCATACATAAATTGAGCTGATACGACCCCTAACGGTATGACCCCAAGGGGTAGAGATGCGGGGCTCCAAAAGGGGAACTTGAATTAATTATTGCTTTATTCCTACTCTCCTCAACAGTCGCAAGGATTATAACCAAATTTGATGTAAAATATCATTGGGAGAAGTCGGTCATATTAATGGGTACATATAAATGAGGCTGGTTATCAAGAAAACTGACAAATTAATTATAAGCACTGATGTCACTATTTTCTAATTTCATCAGATTATGTTTATAGCAGATTCTCACAAGTTTGCATATAAATTTTTTATCATAACGCAATGAAATTAAAATATAAAGACATCAGTGCTTAACTAAATACAATGTTATGACTTACATTTATTCAATATAGTTTAATCAATAGATGAAGATACTTTATAAAGAAGATCTAACATTTATAAATTTTAACTTGTTACAGGATGCAGTTGATAGGACAGAGGACCCGGAGTTGTTTGAGAGTCTGACGGAGTTGATTTGTCATTTGTACGAGCTGGACAGTAACTCCATGTCCAGTGTGATATATGGTCTCTGTATAAATGGCATGCTGACCAGGGTACTGGACATTTATACACAACACAGGTAGAGATGAGTCACTTAAAACAGTCAGTCAGCAACAGCCATTACATCAACATCGGTGAAGTATACACTGTGCTGTCTAGTGCAAGGGAGATAATTTGTACATTTAGATTTGAAAAGGCTACTCTGAAGTTTGTACTTATTTTACCTCATGTTTTGATTTGGAACTATTATGTGTCTGTGTTAATGTATTTAAATTGAATACAAAGACAACGAAAATAATTTATAATTCAGGTGTTTGATAGAACCGCCCTGAATTACAGAAATTGTATTGAAATTGATCAATGATCACTCTTAAATGCTGCTGTAATGTATGTTAATTTGAAGACGTTATTTGATGTGGTGCATCTAAAAATTACAGATATGAAAATATATGTTAATAAAATACAGTTTCCTGTATGTCATGTTGTAAACAAGTTATGTACTGTATGTTGTAGTGCGATTAACTAGTCACAGTATGTTGTAGTGCAAGCAGACCTGCTCAGAGTATGGTAGAAAACTGTATATTTGCGATGTGTCAAGTATTACACGATCACGACGACAAGTCTTTACTTTCATTCCCATCCTGGACCTCTGACACCCTCAAGGACATCAAGTGTAGGTATCCATACATTGCTTAGAAATCATAAATCCATTATTAGCTTGCGCTGCTCAAAGAGAGGGTGGCTTATGGAATCACCCTGGCATCCACCTTTGGCATCAGAAATGACCAGTTAAGTTTTGATGCAAGTGTTGAAATAGCTTGACTTTGAGAATTTCAAGAGGCTCAAAATGGCAAATTTAAGGTTTTGGTGCAAGTCCTGAGGCATCAGCTTTGCTTTTCTCAAACAGTTCTTAATACCCAAATATTTATGATATTGGTGTTTGACTGAGCCATTTATTTAAATGGTTTATTTATAGATAGACTTCAAGATTTACCTAGAATTGTCTTCCAAGTTTCTCTGAAGAAAGAAACAAAGGCAGTTTACCTGTTTTTACTGTACCATGCTTTCAAAAATGATGAAATGTGAGTATTTGTTTATTTTCTTGTCAAACAAAATTTCATTTCAACAAAATTTTATTCAATGAAGAATTGAACAACAGGCATAAGATCAACAATTTTTTTCCAGATCTTTTGATTTATAGAAAATTCTGACTTCACTTCTGATTAAGATGCCAAAAGTTTCTTGTTATTCAAATATTAAACAGCTGAAAATGCTATTAAAAATTTGTGCAATAATAAAATGTGAAAAAGAATGAGAGCAGCATATCTTTTGATTAGGGGTGTTGTAAATATCTGCAGGTGTCTTAAGATATTTATTAGTTATTTTTTCATTTAAGCATTCATGTTGCTATTTTTGACTTCATAGAGGTATGAAAGCGGATTCTCACAAAAGTTTCCAAACAAAATTTATTTCATA
>SAYR01000628.1:830551-881915 GCA_004382745.1 Argopecten irradians irradians
TTTGTTACCGCTATTTCTCAGAAAGTACTGAAGGGATCTTTCTCAAATTTCATATACATGTTCCCCTTGAACCCTAGTTGTGCATATTGCATTTTGGGAGCGATCGGTCAACAAGATGGCCGACCGGCGGCCATCTTGGATTTTGATAGTTAAAGTTTGTTACCGCTATATCTCAGAAAGTACTGAAGGGATCGTTCTCAAATTTCATATACATGTTCCCCTTGAACCCTAGTTGTGCATATTGCATTTTGGGAGCGATCGGTCAACAAGATGGCCGACCGGCGGCCATCTTGGATTTTGATAGTTAAAGTTTGTTACCGCTATTTCTCAGAAAGTACTGAAGGGATCTTTCTCAAATTTCATGTGCAGGTTCCTGAAGGGGTCTAGTGCATTTTCGGACTTATTGGTCAGCAAGATAATCGACAAGTAGTCATCTTGGATTTTGATAATTGAAGTTTGTTACTGCTACATATCTCAGAAAGTACTGAAAGGATCTTTCTCAAGTTTCATATATAGTAAGTAGTAAAAGTTTGAAAAGCAGGGAAAAGATCCCTCTTTCTGTTGTCAGACATAGATCATTCTTTGGTGGGCGCCAAGATCCCTCTGGGATCTCTTGTTTCATTTAAGCATTAGTGTTACTCTTTTTAACTTCATAGAGGTATGAAAGCGGATTCTCACAAAAGTTTGCAAACAAAATTTATTTCATACCTCTATGAAGTTAAAAAATAGCTACATCAATGCTTATTATTAATTTTTAAGACTACTTGATAACATAAAATACGTTTAAACGTATGATTCTTTTGATTTTCTAATGGATTATTTTTTCTAAATCAATACGCAATGTCGAAGTCTTTATTGTGACGTCATTCTCAAATTTTTTTCTTAATAGTATATGAAGAAAAAGACTCTGCCAATCAGAGAGTTGGATTAAGTATGAAAAACAATAAGAATTAATTATTATGATTTAGTTTTGCTGTCTTTTTCTAGGGTTCTGTGTGGACCTGATTTACAGGCTGTACTAGATGATATGTGTGGTACTGATATAGGCTTAGAAGAGTTGTCTCCCCTTTCCAAGAAACATTTGATTTTCCTGACAGCTGTAAGTTTGTGAAGTGTTTTTTTTTACCACCTAGTGCTTCAATGTTAAATACACCAATTGGTTTGAATATGAAGAATCACACATAATTTGAAAGCTTTGAACTTTAATTAAATTTTATGAAACAAATAATTTACAAAATAACCTGCATTTTGCGACCACCTCTGTAAAGGAACACCTGCTTAAAAAGAACTCTTTTCTAGGGTCCCAGATGACCAATGACAACACTAAAAGACCTCATAAAGACAGTTTTTATTTTCCCATTGGATGGTCTTTATACACAGGTTGACTGTTTATAAATGGTATCGTATTACAAAGATACAATTAAGGTTTAATCGTTGGAACAGATAGCCTACTGTTTGAATGGGGATTCCCAGGGTGTACAGCAGGAGGAGCAAAGTAAGTTAAGTAACTTTTGAGTAATTATAAGTTTTAACTAATTAGATTTAATTTTATGACTTCGTTTTATTTGTTAGTGATCCAGTAATACGCAGTTATTAAAGAATATCTGTTCTAATGGAAGCACACATCTACACAAATAATTTCATATTTTTCTTTTCATGCACAATTAATTACATTTATTTGATAAATCATTTAGATATACAACGTAAAAAAATGGCATGCATAGGAAAGTCTATTGCCTCCATGTACCGGTATACTATAATTTTATAAACTTAATTTATTTTTGTTTCTGTATTGAATTCACAGTAATTTCCGGCATGTCCAAGTATATGTGTGAGTGCCCTACAGAAATATGGTATACCCATCATCTGGCCATTCTACGCTGGACTTGTCAGCAATGTCAGCTCCGGACCACTGCTGCACACAAAGTGGTAGGTAATCAAGAAGAGAAAAGGAAATACAGAAGATGCAGGTCATTGAATTGTTAAGATGTCCTGATATATTTTCACAAACTCTCCACCTCTGGGTTGCGAGTTTAAATCCCATTTGGGGCAGTTGCAAGGTACTGAGTGTAGGTCGATGGCTTTTCTGTGGGTACTCCGGCTTTCCTTCACTTGGCACATCAATTGGTGTCCCTGACTGTTAATGAGACATTAATTATCAAATAAACTTCAGTAAACCAAGCTTTAGAAGAAACCGAGAAAATACTTTGTCAAATCAAGTGAACAGAATCATAGTCATAGGGGTTTATTTCTTAGTACTCTGACTTTCCTCCTCCATTAAAACCTGGAACTCTTCAAATCTCCTTTTTGGTTTGTTTATTTTTACGTCCTCTTAACAGCTAGGGTCATGTAAGGACGTGCCAGGTTTGTTGGTGGAGGAAAGCCAGAGTACCCGGAGAAAAACCACCGGCCAGCGGTCAGAACCTGGCAACTGCCCCACATGGGATTTGAACCCGCATCCCAGAGGTGGAGGGCTTGTGGTAATATGTCGGAACATCTTAACCACTCGGCCACCGCGGCCCCATCAAATCTCCTTCTTATTCCTTAATAGAGAGTACAACAGAGATAACCAAGTGTGTTATTTGATTGGTTAATTGGTTGTTGGACAGGTAGAGGCGTGGATGGTACAGCTGTGTGGTGGTTTGTCCTGTGAGGACCTAGAGGGATCCTGGCTGAAGGATCATCCTGATGTCCTATCCCTGTCACAGCTCTGTAAGGAGAGACATATCATACCTGTCCTACTGGTAAAAATATACAACAAAACATAAAATTATGTTAATTCCCTTCCTAGTCATACAAATGTCTTTTTTAATATTCCGTCATAATAATGTAACATATATATACGAATAGAGAAGTATATTTGATTTAAATAGTGTTTTCCTTTACAATTACTAATCCAACTTTCTTTCATGGCTATTAAATTTCGGGATTTCGGTTTTAAATCAAGGTTATCAAGATTAGTCTTTGCTAATTTAATTGGATCGCTAAACTTTCAAAAGTACATTGTACACAGAAGAAGGAAGCATGGTTTACAGTAGGTATATTAAATATTTTAGATGTGTGAATTTAAAATCAAAATCTTAGCAGTTTAATGTGAATACTGAATTACTGAATTACTTTTATTACTGATTCAAGCATCTTTTCTTTAACAGAAGCTGTTTCTCACATCAAATGAGGCAGTTATCCAAGCTACCCAGTACCTCCTTGTTAGTTATGCAGATCAGGTAAGTCTCAGGGGAGATAACTCATAAACCAACATCCCCTAATCCCACTCACTATCCAGCCTTTGTTATTTAAAACTTAAAATGTGTTAAGACTATAGTAATCAAAACTTCTATAATTCTTGTCAAATTGAATTACCTGTCATGAAAAATTGTAATACCCGCTATAAAAGAAAACTTTCTCTATTGCATCCCATTAAAACCATATATTGACAATTAAAACTTGTGATGTTTGTCATTAAAACCTGTGATGTTTGTCATTAAAACCTGTGATGTTTGTCTAAAACCTGTGATGTTTGTCATTAAAACCTGTGATGTTTGTCATTAAAACCTGTGATGTTTGTCATTAAAACCTGTGATGCCTTTCCATAAAAACCTGTGATGTTTGTCATTAAAACTTGTGATAATTGTGATTAAATCTTGTGATGTTTGTCATTAAAACCTGTGATGTTTGCAATTAAAACCTGTGATGCCTTTCCATAAAAAAGCATGTGATGTTTTTCATTAAAACTTGTGATCTTTGCCACTAAAACTTGTGATGTTTGTCATTAAAACATGTAATGTTTGTCATTAAAACCTGTGATGACTTCCATCAAAACCTGTGATGTCATTAAACCTTGTGATGTTTGTCATTAAATTCTGTGATGTTTGTGATTATCACTTTGTGAGTAGGTAGATGATCTTGAAGAGAGGACAGACTACCTGTTGTACCTTAGTGAGCATACTGCTGACAGTTTACAACAAGCATTCTTAGACAAGACTTTCCAAGGTCAGTTTATACAACAACTTCCTGGTGTAACTCTGATTGTCCTGGAAATGATATACATGTCACCAGATTATCTCTTCCACAACCATACAGTTATAAAGCAGGATTGAATTATTTGATACTGATTAACTCTAAAAATAACAACAATTGGTTGGGACTGTAACTATGTTGGGATCATTTCAGGGGAGTTTCATTTAAATCTCATTGGTGCCACTTGAGTCAACAAGTTTAACATGTTAAAAATTTATGCACAGCAGACGACAACAAATGAAGCAAAATGGCTGTAGGTCATTCTGGACAGCCTTCAGGTCAGATGACCTTATTACAGTACCCAAGAATTTATTTTGTCAAGTATCATTTAACATCTGACAATATGTTAAAAAAATGAAGTTAGCAATATCTGTCTGTCCGTCCGTCTGTAGACAGAACAATCAACCGCCTACTCCGTGAAACATGGTAGCAATAATCCTGATACAGTATAGATGTGGATTATGTATCTGAACAAGATGCCTCCACCCTTTTTAGAGTAATGTCCCCTTATTATAAAAGGTGGAAGGAGGGTTGGGTATAAATTGGCCTTCTGGTTGATGGTTCTGGTTACCTATAGTAGGTGTATAACTGTATCCTTACAGATGCCGGCCTGGAGATGTTTCTGGGGCTACATCTTTACTGTAAACAACACATTCCAGACAAATCTTTGTCTACTTCTGACATCAAGATCCTGTATCATGGTAAGTTTGAACTGTTATTGTGAAAAGTTTTATATTTATTAAACTATGCAATAAATAAGATCATAATGAAACAGTCAAACCTGCCCTAATGGTCAGTTTACTCTTTCAATCAAAACATCTTTACAGTATATGGAGTTTTAATTATGCAGTCACCTATCTGTCTTAAGCCACCTAGCTGTCTTTCGCGGCCATTGTAATTTTGCCACCTATCTGTCTCCCGTGGCCAGCAGCCAGTGTAATTTTGCCACCTAGCTGTCTTCCACCGCCAGCGGCCACTGTAATTTCTTTTAGAATCAAGTGTTGTAAATGGAAGTTACCTGTAAGACAGCTGAGAAAAACAATTTCTTCATATACAGGGGCATTAGCTGAAAGTAATGAAAATGTTGTTGTTTTTTCAGTGATTAAATTTGCTGGCAGTCAAACCACTATACCTGTGTCCCTTCTTCTAATCTATGTACAATACATACAAACCAGTATCAACCAACCAGACACAACATCTTCACAGAGAGGTACTCTCACTCTTCACTCAGCTATATATGTTAAGAGTATTTCAGTGTTTAGGTGTCTCAGTGTTTATGTGTCTCAGTGTTAGGGTGTCTCAGTGTTTAGGTGTCTCAGTGTTTAGGTGTCTCAGTGTTCATGTGTCTCAGTGTTTAGGTGTCTCAGTGTTTGGGTGTCACAATGTTTAAGTGTCCCAGTGTTTAGGTGTCTCAGTGATTAGGTGTCTCAGTGTTTATGTGTCTTAGTGTTAGGGTGTCTCAGTGTTTGGGTGTCTTAGTGTTTATGTGTCTTAGTGTTTGGGTGTCTCAGTGTTTGGGTGTCTCAGTGTTTGGGTGTCTCAGTGTTTGGGTGTCTCAGTGTTTGGGTGTCTCAGTGTTTGGGTGTCTCAGTGTTTGGGTGTTTCAGTGTTAGGGTGTTTCAATGTTTGAGTGTTTTTATTGGGTCATCATTGTTATAGTGTGTTTCAGTGTTGTCTTGGTGTGTTTGTAGGTGTTTTTGGTGTTTAAGTCTGTAATTGTCGTTCTGCATGGTGCTTTTGATGTTTTTTCGTGTTGTTTTCATTTTGATTCAAGTTAATGTTCTAGTGTTGAAGATAGTTTTTTAAAGTTGCTTTAAGAAGTTGTTGAGTAGATATTCAGGTTGATGTTTCAGCATTTTAAGATGGTGTTGCAGTATTGTTGAACTTGATGTTTTAGTGTTTCTTAAGTTGGTGTTTAGAAGTGTTTCCTTTTATTTTTTTATTGTTTTGCATTATTGATTAAGAAAATCCAGTCATATCATTTTTTATCTTTCAGTGTTGTCCTTGGTAACACAAAATGATGACATGTTGGATAAATTAGAAAAGTTATGTACTGACCTTAACCCTGACCTCAGCTCTGTGGCGGTCAGTATTGTGGTGGGAACAATAGCGTACACATCAGACCTTCCACATCACCAGGTAGCAATCAAATTACAGGAGTGTTAAATTTGTCTAAATGATAGAATATTAAGATTTATATATACCAGTATTTTTTTTCTGAACAAAGACACCATAATTGCTAACTGCATTGAAATTCTTTGCACATAGACAATTATAAATAATTACATTCATTTTTAGTTCTTTTAAATTGCAAAATGAAAGCAAAAGGAAATAGACGGAATAAACAAAACTTTCAAGAAAATGGAACGAAATAATATCATACAAAACAAAATGAAATGATAATTGTAAATCAAGTAACAATGAAAGAATTTGTGAATGTTTTTAATGCTACTCTTGTTTCTATTCTGTTCGTTTTTGTACTAGCTGTTTCTTTTCGTCTCATTTTGTCTAGTTTCTCACTTTACAAGTATCCTAATTTGCCTATTGTCCATATTTTGTAATGTTATACCAGACATGTGAGGTTGAAGTTTCATAAGACATATTTGTATTGGTTTAACAGTGTTCCAGGCGTATGAATATTGACCTGTTACCGGTTGACCTTTACCTTGGTACGGATCACCCTGACCTCCTACAGGTACGCCTCGACCTCCTGTGTGTATTATTCCGACAAAACTTCAGTAGCAGTGTAATAACTCTGGCTAACACCCAGCGATACCCACCACACCCAGACTGTCCCTTCACGTCTCGGGACATCCGCGAGGTCTATCTTCATCTCCAGCAACTTGTACTGCAGGTGAGAGGTCAAATAGAGGTTAACTTTAGGTCATAGGTCAAATATGCTAAGCGGGTTAACTAAAGGTCAGAGTTCTAATATGTTAAGAAGGTTAATAACTACAGGTAAGAGGTCAAAATATGTTGAGAGGGTTAACTACAGGTCAGAGGTCAAATATGTTAAGAAGGTTAATAACTACAGGTCAGAGGTCTAAAATGTTGAGAGGGTTAACTACAAGTCAGAGGTCAAATATTTTGAGAGGTTAACTACAGGTTAGAAGTCAAATATGTTAAGACGGTTAATAACTACAGGTTAGAGATCAAATATGTTAAGAGAGTTATCTACAGGTCTGATGTCAAACATATTGAGAGGTTTCTCTACAGGTTAAAGGTCAGATATGTTAATGTCATCTTTATATTGTGAAAACTGACTATAATACCTTTATAAAATTGAAATGTTTATCAACATCTGGCATAACATCAAATAGAAATAATATCTATGTTTTGTATCAGAGAAATCTTCCATTACAGGAGTGTGTTCAGACTAAGACGTCTGCTATCCAATGTATACTGGCAGTGTTGTCTTATCTCCACAATGTTGATCCCTGTCTAGGTAAAATCAACAATCCCTAAATATATCATAGACATCTCCAGTTCTGAGCATAGATGCATACATACTTATGGTTTATCTAAGATATAAACACATACTCAAATGTATGGTCAATTTTCTGTGCGTTGTAAGCATAAGACTAGTGATAAAATTAGTGGAGAACTACAATATCACAATTTTTACAAATAACAAGTATCTTGTAATCCAATGATATTAGTTCTTCATTTATTTAATTACTGGCATGTTTTAATTTTAATACAGTCCACATGTACAAATCCGTTTGTATGTATGTAGTACCTCTACGTTCAGAACTGGAGATGTCTTAAAGATGCTCCACTGCTGACAATTGGTATTTTTTCACTTTCAAAAACAGGAGCAGACGATTTAGTATTTTTCTTCAGTTACAAAAGTTACTTACTTTACACCATTACCACTATTGAAAAGTTTGAGCTTCTAATTTAACTTCAAGTAAAATACATGAAAAATAATCAATTGCATCCCGAAAAAAATCTGTGGCACTAAATCTTATATGGAATGAAGTAATGATTGCACCAACGGTGAAATGAATTATTTTATGTTATTTTTTGTGTTAATTAGGCATATATATACATGATTAAACACCAATTATTGTTCAAATGATGAATATCATTTATGCTCTGTCGGCGGTGGAGCATCTTTAAAGTATAGGGGTGACTAAATGAAAAGTGAAAATTTCATAGTTCAGACAAGATTTCCAACAGTTTTTAACTGTTACCATATAAACCATGTAATGATCAATGGACTTTATGATAGAATATACATTCACATGTCAAGCATTAGAGTATAAACGGTGTATTAATTTACATGATCCTGTTCAATAAGGTTTTATGACATTGCCTTGAAACTTTAATACCTGGGTATTGTAAGTTTTTCCACAAATTTAGAACTGCATCTAAGAAGACATCCATGGAACTCGCTGATGCTGGAAGTAGTTTTACAGACCTACAACACTGAGGAAAAGGATAGCCTATATAGTACAATGTCATTGATACAGCAGGTCAGTAAAAGGTCAGGGGTCAAGGTTAAGGATATAGTCTATATAGTACAATGTCATTGATACATCAGGTCAGTAACAAAGGTCAGGGGTCAAGGTTGAGGATAGCGTATATAGTACAATGTCATTGATACATCAGGTCAGTAACAAAGGTCATGGGTCAAGGTGGAGGATAGCGTATATAGTGAAATGTCATTGGTAAAGCAGGTCAGTAAAAGGTCAAGGGTCAAGGTTGAGGATAGCATATATAGTGAAATGTCATTGGTAAAGCAGGTCAGTAAAAGGTCAGGGGTCAAGGTTGAGGATAGCATATATAGTGAAATGTCATTGGTAAAGCAGGTCAGTAACAAAGTTCAAGGTTGAGGATAGTCTATATAGTAAAATGTAATTGATACAGCAGGTCAGAAAAAAGTCAGGGGTCAAGGTTGAAGATAGTCTATATAGTACAATGTCATTGTTATAGCAGGTCAGTAAAAGGTCAGTTTAAGGATAGCTTATATAGTACAATGTCATTGATACAGCAGGTCAGTAACAAAGGTCAGGGGTCAAGGTCGAGGATAGTCAATATAGTACAATGTCATTGATACAGTAGGTCAGTAGGTCTTAGAACTTAGTGAATTAATCTGGGTTTTTATATCGCCCACGACGATAGTTCAAGAAGGTGATACTATGGTGTTACTTTTCCGCCGGCGGTTCGTAAACATTTCACTTTTAAGTTTTGCGTTCAGCTCTGTCTCTCAAAAAGTTAAGTCCAATCCTAACCAAACTTTAAACAAAGCTGAAGGACATCATTATCACCACAACACACCTAACTATTGCAGGATTCATTTCAGGTCGTGGTATGCAGAGGCCGTGAAACTTAGGGATACTGAACTATTCATTAGAGTTGACTTTGAAGTTTTGCATTTAGCTCTGTTTCTCAAAAACTATAAATCCAATACTTTCCAAACTTTGAATACATGTATAGCTAAAGAACATCATTATCACCTCAACACACAAATTGATGCAATATTCATTTCAGGGTGTGGGATTCAGAGGCTTTGAAACTTAGTGATGCTAAACTAGCTATTCTTAGCCTTTTTCTCTAAAAGCATAAGTCTGATCCTAAACAATCTTGGAATATTGCTAAAGGTCATTATTATCACCTCAACAAACTTAATTGTTGCAGAATTCATTTCAGGATGTGGGATTCAGATGAAGTAGAGCGTATTTATGCTGCTTTTCACTTTTCCTTCATTTTGTTTTACTTTCAGATGTTTTTAAATATTCCATTATACTTTATATGTTATAAATCAAAAATGCGGCACGGGCGATACTTATAATTACATGTAATTAAAAAAAAATTTTTTTTTAAAGATTTTAGGTGGGCAAGAAATCTCGAATACTAAACAGATGTCATCATCCAAACAAGTGACCACTGGTCAGCAGCTATCCTCCCAAGGTTCCACTGGTCAGCAGCTATCTTCCCAAGTGACCACTGGTCAGCAGCTATCCCCCCAACTTGTGTCTCTACTACTGGACTTCTTACGACAGCAGAACCAGACCAATGTCACATCCAACATCAGACAAGGCCTAAATAACCTCACCAAAAGGGTAAGTGGATATGTTCATCCTTCAGTTCATATTGGTCAGTAACACTTCATCTCAATTTTTTTTTTCCTTTTCATTATTGTTCAGTGAAAAATTATAATCTTTTTTAATCACAAGTTTTTACTAGTTTTCCTAAAAAATATCTTCTGCTAAACATCAGACTTTTTGGGATATTGATTTCTTTAACATGTTTAGCTCTTTTCATTACTTTATCTAGATAGTTCTTTGGTGGACACCCAAGATCCTTCTGGGTTCTCATGGTTTTTTTTAAACTAAGCATTTTCTATGTTGATAAGTATGTTGATTTCACTTCACTAATCATGTTTTTATGACATTTTTTTTCCATTTTCTTTTTCAAAGGTGATAGAAGTTCTACCTGAGGATGTTCTTTCCAAATACAAGAAAGTTCTTACAGCACTACAGCAGTGTAACAATCAAGAACATCATTTGTAGATACGTTTATGAAGAGTGCATAAAATAATTGAAAACTTCCTATTTGTCTTTATTTTTTATACCCTATTTTATGGGAGCATTAAATGTCAATCATATTGCAATTTAAATGGAGACAGATATATTCAGTTTCAACTGGAATCTTTTTTGAACAATTTGAACAAAATTTGTGAATCCAACTATAATATATGTCCAGATTAAGTTTTGGCTCCATAGAAGTCTATACACAGTGTATATGAATTCATTAAAACATGATTATAATGAACACGCTTAAAACAAATCCATGGCTATTACGTAGCAAATTCTGTGTCCCATCAAGATTAATATATGTTATAATATTATATAACGAACTATGCTTGTACCTTAACAGTTTTGTTGGTCCCAGTAGTCGTTATAGCTGTGTTCTACTGTACCTGAAAGTGTAAATGTGTGCTTAGTGGAAGAGCTGTAAGTGAAGATGTTCGCATTGTCATGTAGACTTTACCCAAATATGAACTACACGTACACTGCACTGTTTATTTGGTTATTTTAATGGGATGATATTTTAGTGATTTAATGACATGGAACAATGTAATAAACATTTTATCTGTAAAATATAAAGATCAAAACATATTTAATTTTAACACAAAAATTTAATTTATTCTTGTGTTTTTGGTTTTTTTTTTTTTTTAACTTTTAGCAAAAGTCGCAAAAATTTCAGCCTACAAAAATAACCAGATCTACAGAATTTCTAGTTCATGATCTTGAAGTTGGACAGATTTTTTGTACTTGTAAATTCGACAACAAATTAAGAAACCAAATCGAGACTGTTTACTGTCAATGATTTTATTACTTTTGAGTGTCCATATCACAACTTTTGCCGTTGTCCATCATCTATAATGATACAGGACGGCAAGATGAACAACTCTTGCGCATGTTCAAAATACACTGAATTCTCACATGTTAAGCTTAGCTATAATAGTTGTGAAAATTCATTATATGGAATATTTACAATTAATGCCAACGAGGGGGAAATAAACAATCAAAATCGACCACAAACACTTACACACGTTTGGATAAGCACCATTCTCATAATTAAAACTCTAAATACATAAATAAAATCATATATACATTGTATACAAATAATGTCGGCATTCACACAAATTATTTCTCCGTGGCATCTATGGCAATACTATAATTAAAGAAGGTACTTAATTAAGTCTAGTTTGTATGGTGAAATTCAGTCATGTTGTTGAATATGTATATGGTATTGCATATTGATATTATTCATTTATCTGATTATTCCTCTAATAGCTATTATTAAAGAGGCTTTGATATCGACCCATAGAATTGGGGTACCATTACCAATATTAACACATCAAACAAGTAATTGGTTTTGTATCTGTTTACACTATGTTATGATTACTTCAGCGAGAATGTTTTAACCTACTCACCCCTGAAGACACATTTGGATTCTTCTAGTTCAAAGGCTGGAATAGTCCACTTTGGAATTTCAGGGGTGAATGAGTTATTTTGTCATCAAATGTGTTGAATGTAGAATCTGAAATAGCAGCCCTTCTAACCAGTCTTAATATCTAGTAAATGAAATTTATTAACAATAATGTCTGAAATGATACAAACAATGATGTGGAAATGGTGATATAATCATGATAATTGGGACACGTTTCTACATAAAACTGACTCAAAGACAATATCTCCGACAAAAATAATACTCACATTGGGTGAAGTATATCTAGTTCTAGAACAAGATGTCCTAGAATTTTATGAAAGTTGAGCAAATAATTGACACAAAAATAGAAAAGGCTTTATACCCTGTTATAACGGGTTTCATCACTTTCATGTACTGGCAAGTATATATATACACCTTTAAATTTCTCTACATTCAAATTAGTTATCTATTCCGTGTGCTGGTATTCAACGGTTAAGTCGAATTTGTGTGAAGGTAACAATACTTATGTAGTATAGGCATCTTGAACAAATCTTGTACATATCGTAACAACGAATACCTACACACAGGAACGAAATAACTCATTTAAAAATGAAGTACAGAAAGTGAAAATTAATGGTATTATACTTAACTTTTGTCATAATTTAATTATAGCAATTTGAGAAAATAAATAAATCGGCTGTTTCAAAGAGGATTGGCATTCATTCCAAAACAAAGCTTCAAGTACAATTTTAATTTATTAGATACTAGTTATAAAAGTAGAACTGTTGAGGAGGTCGTCTAAGGCCGATGTGACCTGAAAATATAGTACATATATATATGTTTATATGCAGATATATCCCTATGTTCGCGATCAACCTTTAAATTAGGTAATACTAATAATACATTTTTATTAAATGCTACGGAAAATACTGTATTTGAAAAATGGAGCTGAACCAAAATCAAATGGAAAATAACAGCTTCAGATTGTTTTAAGTTTATTTATCATAAGAATAAACAGATTAAAAATACACAACAATAGCGGAAAGACTTGCAAGATTTTAACTACTACAAACTCTATAACTCTAGATCTATTACAATCTCGAACACAGGGTGTGCACCAGTTTCTTCTTAATGAGCACTAATTAAAACGATCAAAATGGTATGCTCGTTAATGAAACCAAATTTTATAACACTTCATACAACACAAAGAACTCGTGATAAATACAGGATTATATCAAATGTACCATTTGGCCCTGTTTGCAGACTTTTGGGGTTGTTATATTACTTTATACAGAGCCAACAATATGTGTATGAAATGCTTCAAAAAATAGAATGTTATATGGTTACAATTGCAAAATGCTTGAGTAAAAATGTGAATTTCATACAATATAACATTCCCATGATAAAATTCAAAACATGAATTTAGTACAAAGAAAAAATAAATAGCTGTCAATTTAAAGAAATTTAAAGGTTCTCCACTCCATCTTTATTATGCTTAACTTGAATTGCCATGATGAAGCTAACTGCTACCAATTCCAAGTCCTTCGCACTTTGGTTAAAATGACTAGAGTATGAAATTCAATAGCTTGACCAATTATTATGAGTGATCATGAATACTAAACGAGTTTGAAGTAGAATAGAGATCAGTAAATGTGACATAGCCTCAGTCTTGCGGCAGTCCAACTACATTACCAGAATTATGACCTAGATTCCGATATGGATTACATTCATATTTCAATATCTGAATAGATAAATTATCTGTACCTCGTGATATGTTGCATTGATAATTTGCCCTAGTTTCTTATTGGTTAAAAATTTAAATGTTTTTAATATTTTTTTTTGCATGGTTGGTATATTAAATAGTCCTTTTCAGCAAAAGCAAATGTGAAGATTAATCTGAATTGTTTTGTCAACATCTTTGGTGTGGGGTTTGTATTTCTGACCAAGGCATTTCTGTACTAATACGACTGTTGTTCGCTAATATAGAGCTCGCCTAAAATTACCTAATTTTCATGAGGCTTATATACCAAACATTTAATTATTTCATTGTCCTATTAACAGCCAGGGTCATTTAAGGACATGCCCGGTTTATGTGGTGGAGATAAGCCGGAGTACCCGGAGAAAAACCACCAGCCTATGGTCAATACCTGGTAACTGGCTCATATGGGATTCGAACTTACGGCCCAAAAGTGCGTGGCTTGTGGTAATATGTCCTCCAGTTATACCAAACAAATATTTTTGGTAAAACAATATCAGTCCATAATATGTAATAAATCATATAGTCCACTGACTGACATCACATCAATATTAAGTCCATTCATTTTTCCATCATCTTTTTATTCGACATATATTAGTGTAAAAATTCATTTGAATTGTCATTCTTTAATAAAAGTCATGCATGTATTTAGATGCAACAATCAAGTCTGTTTATATTCAATACATATTTATTTTGAATATCTGTATAAAATTCCACCTAAATCATTCTTCTTAATCTCACCGATTTAACAGACATCCAAATTCATCTTTCAAAACTTCACACATAAACTGATTAAGTTCGCATCATTCCATTTATTTTAATGTCATCTCTTTGAAGCTCTTTATAACACAATCTTATGATAATGATACCTATTATGTCTAAACTGTTAATTAAATATTACTTAAAAGTATTTTCATTTTTCTGTATCTATCACAGACTTGTCACTAGATAATTTCAGGCCTATAATACTCTGTTTTATTAAATTAACACCCAGAATCTTGTATTCCACGTTGCCCTGGCAGTATCACCGATAACCGATTTAGTCATTATCACAGGGAACATCCGAACACACCCAGCTGTAAGGCAACAACTGTCTCAAGAATCATAATAATCGTGCGAACTTCCAATTACGCACAATCTCTATTCCATGTGAGCGTCCATAGTCACCACTATCGAGTGAGTGTTTTCCATAATTACTATCACGATGATGTGAATATATCGGTCCAGTTTAGTCACACCTTGTGCCAATAGCTTTGTTGGATTAGGTTCTAAATCTCACGGCCGTCGTCAACTTTTTACCTGCTTCTGTATGTGCTGTAGAAACTCGTAGTAAGACATTGTAGATTCTGTTCTATCTTCGATCAGGTAACCGAAAAACGTCAGTCGGTTTTTACTTTCTTCCCTGAAATAGCAATCGAAAAAAGTTAAAAAATATATAAGTGATTATTTTACTCCAGAAACTTCTGAAACATTCATGGTTTCATAAATAAAAAAAATCTTTTTCTTAATTGAGGATAGGTCTATCAATCTGAATTCTTTGATTTATAATCTTCATTTCCGAGTAGCTGGCCTCTTTTCTTGTCTAACTTAATTAAAACATTGTCTTTTAAAATTTTCAATAAAATTATTATTAATTGAATTTTACCAAATCAAGGTACAATATTACTTACTTGATGACTAGGAAACTACAGCCTCCGGGTCGGTTGTCCATTAAGAAGCTGACAAAGTTACGTAGTTTTTCTGACACGGGATTATCTAACTCCGGCAAATCAACCTGTAAACAATACAAATTGCAAAATTTAAATACGAAATTTCCCAAAAAAGTTACTTCTTGGTAATTGCAACACGAGATGGTAATGTATTTATGAAAGGTTTCCTCTTGAGCTATTCCAGTGAAATATCTACCAAGCACCAGTTTCAACACTTCTAATCTTAAAGGTTCCTAAATTGTTCATAACTTTTTGAAGAGTGTTTAGTTGGGTTTCATTACCTTTATCAAGTAAATAGTATTTCTTTTAAAAATATTACATTTCGTAACTTGAAGGTTTTTTAAATGGGAGTTTTGAGTTAAGAGGTTGCCTAAAATAAGAAATATTGATTAAACTTGGCCCTGGTATCTAGGCTTAGTTTGTGGTTATCACACATATACATTCTAATAATTTTCAAAAGGAGTACTAATTTTAATAGTAAATAGGAACACAATCCAATTATAAGCAGGAGCAATGAATTTCAGAGTCTTAAGTTGTTTGATTTAGCCAATCATATATAATGTTGTGTGATTGGGCCAATCACAGAAAATGTGTGATTTAGCCAATCATAGATAATGTGTGATTTGGCCAATCACAGAAAATGTTGTTGGATTTGACCAGTCACAAAAAATGTATAAATTTTGGATTGGCAAAGTCTATGATACATACCAATCCATCGGTGATGGACTGGTAGTTGGGTACATTGAACACATCCTGACAGTACTGGTTACTAATAGCACTGCCCACATACAGATACATGACGTCGTAGGCGTCCAGGAGGTACACGCCCTGTCGGTCGACGTTAGCAGATGACAGGTGTAAACGGACTGGATTGGGAATCTCTTCATCATCATGTTCATCCACTGGCTATAACAAACACAAACAGTCCTATTACATCAAGTCTTAGATTATCCAGCAGCTGTGATCATGATTAGACTATCTATCAAACTGTTCAAAGAACATCTTCATAAACAATACCTGTATCTGTTTCAAGCCATTATCAGTCTTTAGTAAAACATGTTTATAGCAAACACTCTTACAACGAATCCATGGTTATAAAGTAGTATTTTTTATTCCCCGTCAAAGCTCCTGTAAGATTTTGTAATATAATGTACTGTGCAAACGACAAAGTAATTTCGCTGGTCCCCAGAGGTTCATTATAACAGTTTTTACTGTATTCCAGTGCCAAATCATCACCTTTTTAGCCTATGAAGGTGTCAATCTCATTCACGTAATATGATGTGATTTGCCTGATGCCATACCATTTTTTTTTGTTTAATTTTTTTTTTGCAACAAAATCTATTGAAATTGAAATATGATGTGGTATGTAAAACCATGATTTTTTAATAATTTTACGAGGTTTGAAATATTGTGAATGTAGGGTTAATCTGCAACTATACATACAGTGTATGCTTGAACATGATAGAGGTCTGAAATCGATCAATACTTACACAACCCTCAATGTTGTGGACTGGGTAAAGGTCTGGGTATACTGTCTGTAGTAGATACTGCACAGGCAAGCTCTTACACTGTTGTAGGGCAAATACACGGTCATCCAACCGCGTGTTGACACCGTGACGGAAAGCACTCTGTAAACAGAATGCATTGTTAAAACGAAACGCTCAGGTAGTAATGTGGTCATGGAAACAACATTCTATATCATTAGATATTTAAGCTAATATTACTAAGTAACTGAGATAGTTCTTGAAATAAAATATTCTTTTAGTTCCGACATTTAAGTACATGATACACTGCTCTCGCCAAGGTCAATATGTGACACAAGTTGGTGACAATATTGTTGGAAATTGAGCTGCTATGACAAGATTACAACCAAAATACAGATGGCCACATTCAAGTATATAAGATATAACCTTAGCAATATATAAACAGGACAGATAAAAACACTACCAGTCTAAGGTTTCCCCAGAGTAATGGGTTAGGGTTATCTTTATGAAAGACAGACTCATAAGCTCAAATATGAATTGCTAAATAGTTTTATAGAAAATGTTCAAGTCGGCCAGGGTTCGATCCCCGGCACGGACGTGAAAAGGTCAGGGGTCACCTGCCTGATCAGGTGGGTTTTCTCTGGGCACTCCAGTTTCCATTGTGCATTACATCCGGGCCATCGCGAGTGATTTACATAAGTTGTGCAACATGTTTCTCAATCAATGTAAAATAAATAACATTTATATTTAAATATTCAAGTTTTTTTTTTCTATATAGCATACGCCACCCTATTGTAAGACTTACACTTTTGAGTAGAGCCAGGACTAGAGTAGGGAGTAACCGTATGGAGAAGGCCGTAGGTAGACAGCCGAGTCTCTGGGAGGCGGGCAGAGTACCTCCAAACGCAGACAGTGAGTCTATAGCGGCATTGATTAATGCTTCTCGAGCATCAGACATGCTGGAGGTGACACTTCGATCAGCACCTGGAATAGGGAATCTTATATCAAATATACGAAACATAAAAAAATATACGAAACATAAAAAATATACGAAACATAAAACATATACAAAACATATAAAATATCTTTTAAACCTAGAGCAGTTCATTTAAGCTCCCTTGTTTTGTATATAAATAGTGTCGCTCACCCATCTTAGCTAGAAAACTAAATACACTCGCCCATCTTAGCTAGAAAACTAAATATACTCACCCATCTTAGCTAGAAAACTAAATACACTCACCCATCTTAGCTAGAAGACTAAATACACTCACCCATCTTAGCTAGAAGACTAACAACACTTATCCATCTTAGCTAGAAAACTAACAACACTCACCCATCTTAGCTGGAAGACTAACAACACTCACCCATCTTAGCTAGAAGACTAATGATAGCTTTTTGATCAGCTCCTGCGATCACTTCACTGATCTGGTTGGTCACTGGTAGGCACATGGTGTGAACTCGTATCCTCCTTTCACCTACATAAACAATATCAAAATAATTGTAATTAAACAAACAATGGCTAAAACATACTTATTAGAACTAATAAAGATAAAGGAATGACAAGAATTAAACATAATTATCGGTCTTGCCGCAATTTAGATTGGATCAGAGTTTTGACATTCATCAGCTCAAGGCCTATATAAAAAGGCAATAGAATAACGAATAATTCAGACTAGTGTTTTTACTGATGCTACTAGCTATTTTGCCTAAGATTTAGTTCAATTGAGAGTTGTCAATATTGTGCTTAGCGGACTTTCCTCGATTATCATGAAAGGCACGACAAATATATATGCAGTAATAGCAATTTTGTAGTGAATTCAAAATACTTTGCTGGTGTTTTGAATTTGCGGATTTCAAGAAAACCGCAAATAGTAAAAACAAACCCCCACACAGGTGAATAGTTACCTTTACTAGAGGTGTAGAGGAGTGCGGCCTGGAAACACGCCGTGCTGGTCTCCGTCAGAGAATCCTCTATTGACATCTGCATCCCAAAACCAGCGTCCGGGTTAATATTCGGTAGAGACAGTAGGTCCGTCGATCGCACGAAAAAGTTACCATGGAAAGTGTGTATACTTAATCCTGAAAATAAGAACGT
This sequence comes from Argopecten irradians irradians, assembly GCA_004382745.1. Taxonomy (NCBI): domain Eukaryota; kingdom Metazoa; phylum Mollusca; class Bivalvia; order Pectinida; family Pectinidae; genus Argopecten; species Argopecten irradians. The sequence goes on from SAYR01000628.1 coordinate 849,557, forward strand.
ACGAAATTGGCAATGGAATAAATATCTAGTGTTAGACATTAGAAATCTGTTAATGCTTATACAGAAAACATCTTTTTAAAACCAATATGCTTCATTTTGTAATAGAATAGTAAATTCAGCACCATTTTCTACATTTTCAAAAGGTAAAACACCAAAAAACTTTTGATAGAGTAAAACCATTCTCCAAAATAATCTTTGGATTTCTAAACAGGCACAAGGATGAAAACGCCAACAGAACTCCATTAGAAAGGAACCAAAATGTCCGGTCCTTTCAGGGAATATTTTACTGAACCTGAACACTAACCTTTAGTACAGCGTATCCTCATTACAGCTTCAAATCCGATCTTCCTGGTGAAGTATCTACGGAGATCCTCCTCAAATTTATCTGCTAACGATCTATTCTTAACAGCATGGAAGGATGGGTAATATTCCACAGTTCCGCCCGAGTACTTCGATATACAGGCTGAAAGAATGTCAATATTTTTTCATTCAACGCAGAACACAATAAACATAAACTTTTCCAAATACTATTTCAATATCTGTAGTTGTAAGCGGGTTACAAAATTTTACATATCATTTCAGCAAGAGAAATTTCAGAGAAATGCACAGATTTCGAACTATATTTTGAAAGTGCAGTTTTCCTGTGAACTACTTATACATGGTGTTACAAACTTTGACCAACATTTACAAACTGTTTTATTTTAATATCTGTAGTTGTAAGCAAGTTTCGAATTATACATCATTTGCACAAGAGAAATTTCACAGAAATGTACAGATTTCAAGCTACAATTTGAAAATACAGTTTTCCTGTAGACTACTACCTATAGATTGTGTTACAAAATTTTATTTATACTTTACATTTCAATCCATGGCCTATACTTACAGACTGAGGCTAAGTCAGCGTACTGGCCATTCAACATGAACAGATCCACGGCCGTCTGCTGAGCTGAACAATCCAGGGCTAATTTCTTATAGAAATCTGTGGCTGGGCCCAGATTGGAAACATTCTGGAAAGGAAACGAAAATTTGATCACTTTACAAAACAAGATTTTCTTTCTTTCTTCTATTCTTTATTGGCCAGTACATATAACATATGTGAGGTTTGTTTGAGCTGTGAATAAATAAAGGATTTTTGAAGGAAAAACTAAATGATCATATATAGCACTTTAAAACTGTCCCTAAACTTATCGAACAATGGTAAATCACTTGTGGTTAAATATCAGACACATGAAATGTTTTTGTCCCCACAAACCTGTAAAAATTTAAAGAGAGAAATGAGAATGTAAAATGATATTAACTGGTTGTGAGCTAACATTTTCAATCAACATAATTCAGGAATGGGTCAGGTATGAATAGGAAAAGGAATCAAGATTATCTATTCATAGGTCATACAGCAGAAACTCAAATCAATACTGCAGCCTCCTATATCGAAGCATGGTAGAGTGGGACCAGCTTGAGTGACACCTATGTGCCTCCCATTTCATGGCAGAGACTTAATAAACAGTACATGGGTAACAAGTTGATCATGAGTTGTGCGAAATGGGTTCATACCTTAGTTGTTCTCTCGTTGGAATCCTCTCTGGCCTTCAGGGCACCTGGCCCTACTGTTGGCAGAACGGTCTGCATCACGGTCACTCGTCCACCATTAGATGCCTTAACAACCAAAACCAATTAATTAAATATTAAAACATCAGGCAAAGACAATGATTGAACAGTGAGGTATTGTGACAAAACAATAATACAAAGATAGGAAATGAAATTAAACACTTCTCTAATAGTATCAAACAAAACTTAATCCCATTTTTGTTTTTTATAAATCAACAAAAACAGTCTAACCAGTAAAACTGATTTAATCATGATGAAAGAAATAACTTTTTCAATTAAATTAACGACTCTGATACCTACCATTAGCTTGTATGCAGCCTGAAGCGCTGGTCCAAGAGCACTGCCAGTTTCTAGATTACCCTCGAACATGTTTGGTAGCTGGGTGAGTAGGTCGATGACAAGCTCCTTACTTTCCTGGAGGTTCACTAGTAAATTGTCTGGGCACGGCAGAAACACATCTACAAAATAACACACAGGTTCACTAGTAAATTGTCTGGGCATGGTGGAAAAAACATCTACAAAATAATACACTGATACATGGATGATCTTCTCCTTTTTACAGCAAAAGCAACACTGTGAAAGAACGAACTGGGAAACATTCACAGAAACAATGGTGGGGTAAAAATGAAATGTCATCGATAGCAAAAATCACAATCATCCTAACCTGTATGATATACTCTCTACCAACTTTCTTTCACATGCAATTTATTTTCGTGAATTTAGCGATCCATATAAATTTGCTAAAGTTTATATTCAACATTTAAATTGATAGGAAGTTCCAGTCAACTTCAATTTTTAAATCTGCACATGTTAATTTTTCGCAAACGTGTTTTGAAATGGAAGTCACGAAATTTAGTAGTCACGAAAGAAAGTTGGTTTCCAAATTGTTATTTTTAATCATATTGTACATACCCTCCAGATCTGAGACAATAAGCATCTGTGGTTGTGACTGTCCTGCGGCCAAATTGAAGAAGTGAAGCGAGGAGTCGTACACCAGAAAGCCCACCTGTGTTCGACTGTCTTTGGGGATCTTCTCTAACTCATCCAGAAGAGTTTGGCAAAATATTCTTAAGTAACCTGAATCCAAACAACGTCACAATGTATACCCGACAAATAATCTACCTCAATTAACTCATCACCCCTAAAAATGTATAGTAAGCTGTTCCAGTCTTTGAATCAGAATAATTCAAATGTGTCTTCAGGGGTGAATGAGTTTAATTTTCTACTAAAGTAAATATAATTACATCATTAGGAGAATTTTCTAATACTCTGTCAGTATTAATTATAACTAATGCTATTGTGGATTTATGGTAAAACTTGAGAAGTTTAAAATAAGTTTTTAACAGCGTGGCTGTGGATTAGGGATGGACCTAGATAATAACAGCACTTGATCGGGACCATCTCAGGATCATTCCAGGCAAAATTTAGCTAAATCTCACAAGTGGGACATTGGAAATTAAAAATATGAAAAGTTTCTGCTGATGGCTGATGATGCATGATGACAGGTGATCATGAAGCATGATGGCTAGAGGTCAAATGAAGCACGACTCACATAGGTGTATGATATAATATCATGGCAGTGTGGTACTCACCTGTTTCTACTGCATTAAAAGACACATCTAAGAGGTAGAGATATACTGCAGGCTGTGGAGGTCGTAGCTGGAAAATGTCAGTAGAGTTTATTTATAATCACAATAGATCAGCAGACAAAATACAAAGAGCCATGAAAGACATGAGAAATCATTATAATCAAAGTTTAGGTGTCCATTTATAATTAAGAGTTGAATATAAGTTGAACAACACTTTAAAATCAGCTATTAACAGCACTTGTCAACACTTCTACCAAATGTTTATAAATGTTAACACAACATCAGGCAATATAGTCAACTTAACATTTAATTGGTTGTCGTGAAAACCAGTTTAGATAAGTTTTAATCTTTACTACACATAGCAAAGCAAGTTGTGGTAAATAAGGGAAAACAAGTGATGGGTATTAAGTTATTCACAGTAGTAGGAATTACAAAAGCAACTACGTATGTATACGCTCCCTCTGAAACTGCCTATGATAACTAAATTCAAGGTTGATATTTCATTTTTGCGAATTTAATTCTGCAGATCTAGAGCTTGCACAATAAGAGGGATAATGAGTGAAGGGGAGAACGGTAGATTTTCTGGGAAGCTGTCTGCGACGATCATTGTATTTACATACATTGTCGGGCATTTTCCTTTCTAATCTTGCTATTCCTTGTCCATTTACCTATACATAAGTAAAACACTTTGAGGACCCATTCCTTACTTTTTAAAGATTTTTTTGAGACCTTATATCACACGTAGATTTTTTTAATCTTTATCTTTTTGAAAACCTATATATTTTGAGAATCCATGTCCTATGTATATTTTTTTTTATATTTTTTTTTAAACAAATATCTCCTGTATATTTTTTAGATCTGTCTTTTTGGGACCCTAAATCAACTTAGATTTTTCTTCAATCTTTTTCTGAGAAGATGAACTGGTTTTTTTTTTGTTTTTTTTTTTTAGATTTTTTTTTTGAGAATCCATATCACTTGCAGGTTTTTCAGATCTTAATCTTTTTGAGAATCCATATTGCACCACATATCAGTTGTTTATACTGTGTTTTGGTACTTACCATATACTCTGATGGTGCTATAAACTCGATCGTAGCTGACTTGATCTCCGGCCTTCTCTGTGGATCACCATATGTTTTACTAACAGGATCAAACTGAAACTCATCTGGCACTGAAAGTTACAAAAGGAAAAAACACTGTGATGGTTTAATTCCAACTTAGGGCATCAATGCATATATTAACTCATTCAACCCTGAAATTTCATAATGGACTGATCTGTTCCTTGTTTCGGAAAAGCCCAAAATATGTCTTCAGGTGTGAATAAGTTCATGCAAAAAAGTTTAACATTGCCAAAAATCATGAAATGAAACAAGTCTTTTTCTCACATTATGTTTAGACATGACCACCCCAACCAAACATAACGCTTAGATTATTTAACAATAAATAAACCAATTTATTTTTGTGTGCAATTAATTATAGCAATTAATTATAAAGTTCACATATTTCACAGATATCTGAAATTGCGAAAATTAATCAATACGAAAATGCATGAAACTCATATACATCAAAACCTCATGGCTATAAATCATGAAATTGAAAGAAGTAGTTAGGCAGAAAAATGCACAAAAATAATTTGGCTTACAGAAATTTTACAAATGACAGACTTATTATCCAGTAATATATTATCATTGTCAGTAGGGATAAAACTTTCAGTACCTACTTTACTTATATACAATAATTTAAAGATGCTCCACCGCTGACGAACGGTATTTTTTCTCTATCAAATACAGGAGCAGGCGATTTAGTATTTATCTTCGGTTACAAAAATTACTTAATTTACACCATTACCACCATTGAAAAGTTTGAGCTTCTCATTTCACTTCAAGATGAAAATACCAAAAATATTTCTTTTGCATCCCGAAAAAAATCAGTGGCACTATATCCTATATTGAATGAAGTACTGATTGCGCATGTACCAAAAGGAAAATAAATCATTTCGTATTATTTTTTGTGTTAATAAGACATACATATACACGATTAAACACCAACTATAGTTCAAATGATGATTATCGTTTATGGTCCGTCGGCGGTGGAGCATCTTTAAGGAACATTTTATTTTGAAAGTAAAAAATAATACTAATACACCATATACTTACAATCATTAATTCTATAACACAAATTACACTTCCAGCGCCTCTGATCAACAAAGGACACGAACGGGTTGATGTAAGTCCGACACGACCGACACCGCACTATGACACTTGACTGAATTACGGGTAATTGCTGAAAATACACAAAATTAGTAAATAGAAACCTTAATTATCTATAGCCATGCATCATTACCAGTAAAAAAATCATTTCATTGCATCTCTGTCATACAAATGAAAATTTATTATATTAATGAATGTTTTCAATAAATGTCTGTGAGAATTTTCTTTTTTTTTGCCAAATGTAATTATATGCCATGGATTATTTTTCCATGGTGCCAAGTGTCTCCTAAATAGCAAAAATATGATCATTGAGAAAATATCCTGCAATGACTAGCATGCATATGTTTGAGAGGTAGAAATTATATTGTTTCCATTTGTTTGCTTGCAGTACCTCAACCAAAACTGTATTACATCATACATTTGTGACTTTCATATCAAGAAATATATCCTAAACATGTAACTTAATTTCTGATTAATTAAAAGTCAAACTTAAGTTTTCTTCCCTAATATCAAACAGATTGACATTCAAAAAATGCATTAATATTGTTCCATAAACTGGTGCAAATATTTGAACCAAAATTTTGGCAATGATATTTATTTATAACCTTTTATAACATTTGTACTTGGAAGAAAAAAAAAACAAGGTAAAAAAGAAAATGAAAAATCATTAAAAAAAACACCTGAAAGGTCAAAATATCAAAAATTTTTCAAATCTTAATCTATGATGTTAAATTTCAATGTATTTTTCCCTCTTAGTTCATTAAATTTGAGAATTTTCAAAGAAAATCAAGATTTAAGCTACAGTTTAAAAGCACATTCCAAGAATTATTTACAATGAGCAAGCTAGTCATATGTGTTCATACTGTAAAATATACTTAATATTTGATTGTGGCAATGACTTCTGCAAAATACCATTCGCCACCAATCATGCGGAAATTATTCACATGCAAAAATAAGTAGGATTTGCAGCAATATAGATTTCTATAATAAGTCCAATCCAATCACAAATGGTGGTATATATGGTCTTCATAATTAACCTAATTTACATATTCCGTCTTTGCATATTATGAGTTACCTCCCTTTTGGGTAGGTATCGATTGCAATGTCATTATTCTGTGAGCGAAACCCTTGTTGTTTTCTCTGAAAAGTATGATGTAACGCTTGCAAACACATGACGTCACAATTAATACCTACTTCTAAGGAAGGTAACTTTGTAATATGAATATATAGAAAATAGTCCGATGGTAAGTCGGGCAGCTTATCGACAACAATCACCAGATCCCCTCTCCACTAGCAAGCAATATAAGACACAATTTCTCAACTAGCATCATATACAGTATTGGATATTGGATGTATCATTGTAAAGCTGTAGACACCATATTAAACACACCTGTTTAATTAGAAGTCATAAGATCAAAATTAATTAAATTCAAAGTAATGATACCAGGTACAATTTATCAACTTTAATAATAATCATAAAATTTTACTCTGTTTCATTTTCTTATTCTATTTTGATTTCCATTTTCCTCAATTAATTTCTTTATTTTATTTCATATTCTTCTATTTCATTTCCTTTTGATTTCCTTATTTTACTCTGTGTTATCAAACAGCACAGCCAAAAGTTAAGCATAGCTTCAGAAACTCAAAGTAATAATGTTAAAGATGCTCGTTTAGTTATCTCATCACATTGATGACAACATTTGACACTTTCCATTCAACAAAATTTGTAGTTGATATCGATATCAGCATTTTAAAGATTTTTTTGATCAATTTATTTTTGTATTCATATAGGATTTTTTACAGCGAGTCAAAAAAAAAAAAAAAAAAAAGATTTTCTTTTTAATTAAAAATCATTTAAGGCTGTTCCAGAAAAACATATATGGTAGGTGGGGGGAAGGCACTTTGAAATTGGGAGACCCACAGATAGAAGCGATTTTCAATTTTGTTGACCCCTCCACATATCTATTTTTTTGTGAATGCGACTGTGGCATAGATGCGATTTAATTTTTTACTCTAACATCATTTTGGATTTACATATTTTGATTTCTAGCATCACCGAAGAGTCCCAGGACAAAATTGTGCCGTATATGGTGCAGTGAACTATTGTTTGATGTGCTGCACCAATTACTAGATTTGTATAAAGGTACAATCTTCCTAGAACCAGTTGAAAATCTACTAAAGATAGCGAAGTGTTGCACAAGAGTAATGCAAGAGTAGACATCTGGACATTCACACTCGTGAACTGCCACTTTTTCTATGACTTAATACAGTGAATTTAAATAAAGATCTATATTGATGACAACAGCATTTTGCCAAAACTAATCCATTGTTTCTCTGTACCATTGCCAAATTAGATTGAATATACACAAATGTAATATGTTTAAGATAAATATTCTGTCATTATTATATTAAAACACCCAGAAATTAAAACATTTTTTTTTTCATTGAAGATGAACACTACATTAATATTGTTTTCTTAACAGTTATTTTTGTAGTCAGGATGACTGACAGCATCATTATAAACCACAAATTTTGTATTTTATTTCAAAAGGTTACAAATGCTTCAGATAGACCCACCTACAGAGGTGATTTTATTGAAACGACACCCTGGCACAGAAGTGATTTTATATTGAACCCACCATGGCACATACTATTGCTTAAAGTGCCTTCCCTGGGTGCCATATATGTTTTGCTGGAACAGCCTTTAGTGCTAAATAACAAGCAGATGTACATTGATGTATGGTTTTAAACTTTGGTTTTAAACTGTGTTCAAGAAAATAATCTATCTGAAGGGGGTGTAATTTTGGGTTAAAACTCAATATTTTTTGTAATTAAAAAAAATGAATATCATGTTTTATCAGACTTGATAAAACCACAAAAATCAGACTTGTCCTAAATTACCACAGCAAAACAATTGCAGATGTTGTGTAAATTAAAACAAATATTACTTTTGTATGTATGTAATATTTTAAAGCCTGGGCTTTATTTTGCTGAATTTTACAAATCTACTGTACACTGCTACCGAATGGCGACCATTACATGTACAGAAGCCTAAGACTAAATTTGTTTTTACAAGAATGTCTGGTGTTATGAGAAACGTTTGAAGAAAATAAAGGGTTGCTGACTTGAGGATGACAGTTATAATGACTGTCTACTCATATCAAGGAATGAAATTATGTTTGGTCATGAATGCCATGTACAAAATGAAAAGAGAGTCACCCAAGCCAAGCCATATTTGTAGGATGACACGGTAGGCAAAATATAAAACCTGTCAATTTATTTAACATGTCCGGTTATTTATTGTCGATGTTTACCATTTTTTATTAAGGAGAAATATATGGATGGTACCTGGCCTATTTAATTGTTTTAAGTCAAATATTGTGGAAAAAGAGGATCTTTTTTTTTTTTTAATTTTTTTTTTATTTCAGTATATTTTATTGTTAGATGATAAAGACAAAATTCTTTTACAATTTAGAACTGCGAAATAAAACTTATCATTGAAATTGTGCCAATTTACTAATTAATTAGCTTAAAATAATTTAACAATACCAATACCAAAATTCTTTTACAATTTAGAACTGCGAAATAAAACTTATCATTGAAATTGTGCCAATTTACTAATTAATTAGCTTAAAATAATTTAACAATACCAATACATCACAGCCTTAACAGCATACAATGATACAACCCATGCGTTTAGGATATCACTCAGTAGGGAATTAAAAATCAAAGTGGAAAAAGTCTTACTCCATTCTCGCCAAATTCATCGCACATCTAAAAATAATTGGAGAGAAAATCATAGGCGACTTCCACAATAAAGGTTTATTCACATATACTCTAACAAAATGAATATATCATTCTTGCACAAACAACCAGAGGAATATGTCTCAAATGCAAAAGACCTAATTATCAAATTAGTATTTAATAATAAGACTCTTACATCTTTGTTTATAGTTCAATATGAAATATGGTTTTAAGCTTTTAAAGCATTTTCGCTTGGTATGAAAACTACAAAGTTTATAAAATCCGAACTACACAAAAACAAAGCAGGTTATTTTGGCACCGGATATTGAGTATAGCTATGATCAAAATTAAACAATAACCAGCACATGCTTTTTCAACAATCACCTGTACTAAATATGTTACATAGCAAACTGCAAATGAAGGCACACCTCGGTTTTTAGTCCCCCGTAACAACCGTTGGGGTCAGTACTTACTGATAAATCTTTGAATGGGTGAATTAAGATGCCTAAGGGAAGTCTGGACTTGTTCAACAATGAAGAAGATTGTGGAATTGATGTCATAGTACAACGGAACACACTGAAAAATGAAAAATAAATTAAGAAATCAGTCAAAGTACAACAGAACACACAGAAAAATGGAGCATAAATTAAGAAATCAATATTATTGCTAATGATTTCAGAGTTTTTAGTTTCTCTAAATTCGCAGTCATCCAAATTCGTGAAATTAAATATTTAACTCGCAAAAATGATAAAAATCATAATTTTACATGTCAAATGAATGACGCTTTCAAAGGTTTTAATGAAGATTCACGAAAATAAAACATCTCAAATAAGTTTAAAAAGTAAATTTGGAAATTTTACACCAGTGAGATTTAACAACTATACTTTATTAAGAATTAAGTGAGATATCAACCAAAATTTGTTTTTCTTTTCAAAAACAATTTTAATGGAAGCTGTAATGTTGGAAATAACACCATGAAACATTCTTCCTAAATTATTGTACTTTATATGTTATGTCAACATTTAACTCGTCCACAATGATTTATTTCAGTCTTAACTTCGTCGTAAGAGGTCCACAAGTCTATGTTGAGATGAACTTGATAACTCTGTAGTGGAGTACTTACTCAGGACTGCAGTTGGCTTTTTTATGGTCGTATGGTAACTTTGGTTTTGGCGTTTCTAATCCACCGGCAGGTATTAGTCTTTTCTCTTGAAGGAGATTCACAACCCTTCCTCCAGTGTCCTGAAAAATTCCACAACATTTCCATTTCAAACACCACAAAGAGGGTCCTAAATGTCTTGTGACATGAGGAAGATTTTGTTTGGGTTATTTTCATGTTTGCTTTTATCTTTTAAAGCACGATAATTTTAACATATTTTTCATTTTTTTTTTAGTTAAAAATATTATGATATCCGTTGATAAAATTATTTTATAAAAGACTAACTTCCATGAGTTTATAGCTGAAATTCAGCAAAATTCCCCATTTGAAGTCCCTTCAGTACTTTCTGAGAAAAAGGATTAACACTTATTCCTTTCAGATTGACATGATGGATGGACGATGGACCACAGGCAATTTAAATAGCCCACCACCTGATGATTAAGTGCTAAATATAGAGAATGTATATCATGTGGATGATTATTGTAAATCACTGAATAAATCATAACTTCTTTTACATTTAAATTATATAAAATATCTCTTCATAAATCAAATTTTTTATTAATTTACTTACCTGCAAACTCAACATTTCAAATCCACTGTTCATTGCGTTGGGTATCCCTACCCCGCCCGGCCCTCCCATTGGTCGACCAGACATCTGGCCGTATGGAGGGGCCATCTGATTGGCTCCTCCTTGTGAATTAGGCGGGGCCATACCAGGACCCGAGGGAAACGGAGGCTGCCCAGGCATACCTGGTCTGGGAGGTCCCGACATACCTGCTGTCTGTCCACCGTACCCCTGAGGGGGCTGATTCGACATAGGCGGCTGACCATAAGAGCTGGTTGTGTTCTGATTATTCTACAAAACAGAAACCAATAAACGATGTATTAAAACTCAATTGCATGGACAAAAGAAAGTCACTGAATGTTAGATGAACATGCTCTTTCACTTATCATTTCTCATTGTAAAACGATTAATTTTTATGAAATAAATTTTGTTTGCAAACTTTTGTGAGAATCCACTTCGCAGATTCACACAGTTTGCAAACAAAATTTCTTTCATACCCCTATGAAGTTAAAAAATAGTAGCATCAATGCTTAAATAAATCACACACAAAAAAGAGTTGGTATACAGTATACCAACTTCATTCATCGTAAAGTGATCGATATGGATACGCAAAATTTGCGAAAGTAAATCAAACAAGAAAGAAGTAGGTTAACACCAATAGACTGTACATTACATCAATCCCTGATCTATATGTTAAAGTAGCAATTTAAAATACATAGTATACCAAGTTTCTTTTAAGTACAATTCCCCCCCCCCCCCCGAATTTTGTGATCCATGTAAATTTACGAAACTTTATTTTCGCTATTTATAGGAACTCTCATTCAAATTTTAAATTTGTAAATGTTTATCTACACAAGCTTGTTTTGAAATGCAAGCCACAAAATTTGGTAGCCGCTAAAGACAGTTCGTTGACATTTGTAATACAAAGATATTGTAAGTTATATCACAATTTAAATTTATGCAAATCATTTGATTATAGTTCATTATTTAGGCGTGAACTATATTATGGCAGTATGTCTCTAGACACCAACTTGTTAAAATTTTGATTTTAGATTGTAATAAATGGGTATGTTAATACCTTAAACTGTCCTGACAGACAGTGCCTTACCATTGGGTGGCCAATTTGATTTCCCATTTGGTTGTTATTCCCTTGTGGCAGAGGAGGGCCAGCTAGAGCGTCCACACCACCTAACCGCTGTGACGGGGCTCCACCCGCCATACTTCCACCTGGATACGATGTCTGTCCTGGTCCGCCTCCCATTGGTGGTCCTGCCATTGAATTGGGTGGACCCGACATTAAGGGCGGGGCTCCACCCATTGGGGGCGGGGCACCAGATAAAGGGGGAGGGGCTCCAAACATTTGGGGAGCACTGGAATTAGGAGAGGCTCCAAACATTTGGGGAGCACTGGAATTAGGAGGGGCTCCAGGTCTAGGGGGAGGGATACCAGTCATTGGGGGAGGTGGTCTTGACGAAGGAGGAGGGCCACCGGTCATTGTGGGCGGAGCTCCTGATAAAGAGGCTGGAGGCCCAGGCATTGGAGGTTGTCCACTGAAAGGTCTTGGTGGTGCAGGCCCTACACTTGATGGTGGCATCATGGGTGGAGTTGGTCCTCCAATACTGCTAGAAGCTGGTAAATTGCTTGTGTCTGTAAATATATCATAAATGCGAAATTTAGAAGATTGATTGATTGGTGTATTTCACATACATACGAAAAGTATATGACAAATATGGCAATGTAATGCAGCTATATTAATTTCAAAGCTCTATTCATCTATTCAGACAAATCATTATAAATATATATATATATATACATTTATCAACAACACAAGGTTCCACTTCCCATTTTTATTATTGGAATATTATATTGCAGAAAATACCCTGCAATACAGGGGTACTTCATTTTTCTTAATTTAATCCTGGACCTAGCACGGCCTGATGTATTTTTAGAAAAATGTCAGTCAGCCTCGGAGCCAGGTGAAAATCTCACTTTGCTTTAATTGGAGATGAGCACCAAATTTTGTTTTCTCTCTGCAGATCATGTTTTCAAATTAATGGGCTGATTTATACTCAAGAGCTTGAGTAAATATGTAGTACTCTAAATCTTATTTTCTAAATTCATGTGAGGTTTCTCCTTTTGAAGACAGGCATATATACAGGCCAAGAAATTTACTTTGAAAACCACTTTCCTGAATTTAACATTTCAGTCTAATTTTACCCAAAACAGGGTAATTAACATTAAAACCGGGCAAGTTTACACCAATTTACACTTGCCCGGGAGCATATTTTTCTGGTCTCGGCCCATCGGACCTCGGATATTTCTTGCCCTGATATATGGTATAGATTGACAAATGTTTCATCACTTCAGTCAAAATCCTATCCAAATTCATAAAAAGGTTTCTCTTTTTGAAGACAGACATGGTATAAATTGACAAATGTTTCACCACTTCAGTCAGACTACTAATTCTATACCATAAGTATATATCAGTATGTAAAATATACCGAACATCTGTACTAGTTATTAATTAGTATTGTTATCATTTCCACAATCTCATTATCATCTCAAAACCACTAATAACTTATTTACCCCTGAAATTTCATAATGGACTGGTCTAGTCTTTGATCTAGAAGTGTCTAAATGCGTCTTCAGGGGAGAATGAGTTAAAACAGTTTATATCAACCAAAGTATCCATCGCTACTTCAAAAATAATCAACAATGGCAATTAAAATTTCTCCTGACAAAAATCAAGTTAAAAATTCAGAGGTTATTAGAGTGCAGAGAATTGTTATGTATTTTCGAAATATTTGTTTATCATTTTTGGAATTTAGCTTTAAAATTACCAGTTTGGAAATACTTCTGTTTCACAATGTTGGACAAGGGTAAAGTAATTATAATTTAATAGGAATTATTAAAGATGCATCTCATGTTTGGGTCATTGATCTAGGGTAATGTGTCATATTTCAAACTCAATCTAGGTCACAATGACCTTTTTTGACTATTGACCTACATTAAAGTCAATATGTCTAGGTATATATAGTAGAAATGCTGATCAATTCAACAATGCCGAAATTTGATCAAAATATGTGGACTGGCATCACATGTACAGTGTGTACAGAAACATTAATGAAGTTTTTCATAGTCCAAGTCAACTTCATGCATCCAGACATCTAACTAGTACATGACTGCACATTTTCTAATACGTAGATAACTATATACAATAAAAGATGTCCTGGTCATTTAAACTGAAGCAACATTACCACAATAAAATATAAAACAAAAGCAAATGATGAAACATAAATTAAATGCATGCTAAATATAAAACTTGTAAATGTTGTTATAACTGATATAACATCATGCTAAAATGAACATAACAAATATAATGTTTATGTATGGTATTTGATGTATAATCCAAATTTATCAAAATTACGATTAAAAACATAATAATTACATTAATTATATCATAATTAACTCATCAATATGCATATACATTGTATACTGTGGAAATTTATGCAAGAGGAAAATTTTCGCTAATTACGCGAAAATCGCTTGGTCACGAAAATTTCCCCCTCCTGTATGATTCTGTACATGTATATATATACACATGTATATATATAAACTTAGCTGGTAAAACTATAAAAGATAGTATCTATCACGAAATACCAACAACATGAAAGTTTTATGCATACAAATCGTAAAAATTAAGCTCTAGCGAAAATATCCACATTTAAATATAAATAGCTGTCTCTCTTTAGCAGTTTCAAGGCCATAGATATCAAATTCGGCTGTAATTTGAACTACAAGACAGTACTGCAAATGTTTTTTTTTTGTTTTTTGTTTTATTTATTCTAAATGTTAAAAAATATCTTACTCTCAAGGCCACCTAACTGTCCCTCGACAGCATCAAATAACTGATTGGCTAGAGGGGATGGGGCTCTCGAAGACTTCCGAGATGTCGGCTCTGCAATAACCCAAACAAATATTTACCTTTTTAATTAGTGTTATCTTTGATCATATATTTGTGAGGATGTGAAACAGCTGTTTCTATGAGAAGTAAAACAGCTGTTTCTATATAAAATACACTGAAAAAGATAAATATTATCAACATTGCATTTTGTGGTGTTACAAACAAATTTCCATGCAACATGCCGATGAAACAATCTCAAAAATTCAACTTAGCAAGTAGATAAACATTATTATTGCTATATATTAAAATATTGTTTTTAGAATACTTCATGTATCCAAAAAATAATTTTGAATAGAACTTGATATTAACAATATAGCTACCTGAATTGTTTTGAGCTCCTGGGGTTAAAGTCATGCCAACTTGGTGAGAATATTGACCCTGGCCATGAAACGGCACTGGCAAGCCAACAGGGCGCTCTACAAGAATTAAGTTAAGGGGGACATGAACAAACTATATATGCTAGTACACCCACTATAGGTTTCTTTATATAAGCTAGGGGACTAAAAGCAAGTCAATTGCACATACAAATCAAATTGTTTAAAATCATATTTATATATTACTTGGTCTTGTTGAATACAAGCCTGGGGCCCAGTTTCATGGACATTCCTTAAATTTAAGGAATCCCTTAACTTAAAATTCTCCATAGGAAAAGCATTACAGATTTTAAGGAAGGCTCCTTAACAAAGGATTTTCCTTAACTTCTGTAATGCTTTTCTATGGGGAAAATTTAAGTTAACGAATTCCTTAAAGTTAAGAAATGTTGATGAAACGTGGTCCAGATTTAGCCAGTCTGTTAATTAATTCTCCTTTTTTTTAATTAATTATAAATTAGTAACAGTAGAACTTTGACAACACAAAAAAGATACAAAAATTAGAGACATTTTAACGCTTTTCAGAGAAATTCCAATGCAAGCATTACTGCAGCTATATATGTAAGAAGAAAAAGTAAGTTATAAATATAGAATTTCACAATTGTCTGCATGGAAAATAGATTGACTATCATGAAAACTATATATAGTACATGTACAATGTTCCAGTACAAATTAAAGCAATATTGAGAATATTGTCTGTGTAAATCTGAATATTTGAAATGAAATATATTTGATTCATGATGATAAGGGAAACATGTAGATGCCTTTGCTGGGTTAAATTATCGAGCTAGGGATTTTTATGATGGAACAAAGCTAACACAGGAACCATTTGTAAATAATAGCTAAATATAAATAGATCTATAGAGAGATATTGGTACAGGTAGATAATATAAATATCTTTCCATTCTTAATGAAAAACAGCAACTGTACATGTCTGATCATCAAAATTTAGAAAACATATTTGAAATTTAGTCTGCAAAATAATACCATCTTGCAAATATATGGAAAGTATACATAATATGGATGGTAGCTATATATAGGTGTGTGTATATATAACTCGGATCTAATATTGCTTCCAAATTAATATATTATAGTATATACATGTACTGAGCAACAGCTGTAGCTGTCAACATATATTGCTCTCTCTTTCTTTCGCTTACACCTTGTGCATGAATTTATTTAATTTGTCAAACTCAGGAAACTCTATATTGCAATGATTGGCTAGATACTGGTACCTAATAAAAGTAAAATCTGTTCATAAAGCTTGCATTTAGTTTTTGAGCTAGAAATGATCTTTGCCATTTAAATTGAAGCATCCTTTCATGTCATTCTGTCACCCATCAGATGTAATTAATTTAAACTACGATACAAAGCGATAATCATGACATGATAAATAACATGTATAATATAGCTATATATATATATGTAACCTACAGTTGTGGCAGGCAGACTTTACATCCATTCTCCACTAAATTGATCTTGAAATTTGTCCCTGGCATATGATATGAGCATTTTATTCAATTTAAAACTTTAATTTTCTATTGCTATGTGAAGTTTATGAGGTATCTTCAAAATTCACATGAATTGCTCTAGTAGTGTTTAAGCAAGAATTTTCTGTCTCAAACTCTAAACATTTCCAATAAGTATATAAGCTGATGAATTCTAATTGTATGTGTTAACTAGTACTGTTCACAATTATTAATTTACAATATTTTTATTGTCTCTGGAATCTAAAGCAAGAGTTAGAAAATCTTAATTTTAGTTATACATCCTCGATAGTCCATGCATATGGGTTACTATCAATATCATTCTTGTTATCTATATATATATATATCCACCCCTGGACTGTTAAAACTGAAAACTATGAGCTTGAGTGTGACAACAGATCTAGAAGAGAAAGGATCTGTATGGTAGAGCTGATATCGATGATACTGATGATTCTCATTTTCCAAAACGATATATATTCCTATTTTCTGTAATCAATACAATGATCCAAATTGTACTTGATGACCTGCCTATGACTTGTAATACTGGAATTTCAAATGCAAATGAATTGTGTCCTATTTCTTACAGTATACTAATTGTATATATTTTGTAAGGTTCCTGATTATGTTTAACTCAAGATTTTTTTACAATTACCACGAATTATATATGAAATACTTAGCAAGAGTTCTCAAGTGACATACTTTGTATACATTCATAAACCGATTTTGTAATACACAAAACAATCGTTCCGGATTTCATCTTTTTCTCAACGACACTATTGTTTAGATATTTATCGATGCATTGTGATATTTTCCTTTCGATATATTGATACTTAAAATTTATATCAATGACAGCTCTTAGGGATGCATAAATAAATAATTCTAACAACAGTGATAGTAACCTCTGGAACATTGAGGATGGGAGTTACAATAACATCCTTAAACAATACACAAATTCAAAACTTTTTAAGACAAAATGCATGCACATTTGTCATACAAACTGATTTTGTCACTGTCCCAAAATAAAGACAAATATATATGCAGACATGGATTTAAAGTCCAAGTTTGATTATATATTATCAACTAGCTAAGTAACACAAATTGCATGCATTGGATGCATCTGTTGTAAACATTAAGCAATCTATAAATAAAATACTGAAGTTATCAATAATAATTTAATCTCATTGCATCATAAAGTTTTAAAGAAAGGCATAACCGGACGAATTCTTAATTAGTCCTACGTGCATTGACTTCAACAGGCTGTCAATAATCAATATATATCATGCAGTTCACTCAACTTCAATGCAGATTTGCCAGTTATTTGATATTAAAACTGTGGCCAGGTAATTATATAAGCAGTGTTTGAGTATATATTCTTTCATATAAATTCTGTGACAGAGTTGGATTATTTTCATAATAACTAATTATCTATTAACTGAAAACTTTAATAACTTTCTATGGCTTCAGTTGGTAAGATATTTTTTTTCTTCAAAAGACTGTGATTAAAAAGCAACATGAATGCATACACATTTCTGCATAGTACCTACGAGTGTAAACTACTAGAGTAGATACCTAAAATTACCTTCAACTGATCATGGAATTTTTAATGCAAACGCAGAAAGACAACATGTATATCTGATCTTGCTATTTTTTTTTCTTCTATGAAGTACAGGGATTACAACATATAACTTTTGTTTTTGCTGTTACAATTTTGACTCTAAACATGATGAGATACAACTTTTAAGTGTTTTACAAATCTCGTTGTAACACTACTGCTCTGAAAATTTTGTCAGCAAGTGAACGGTGCAATATCATACAGAGATATAATTGTTTATAATTTGATAATTGTGCTTAGTGTGAATTTAGTATCACAATGCTGATCAACATGTACACACTTCAATGACCATCATTACCTGTACTAGATCCTGACATCTCCGATGAATTTGGCTGCACAAGAGGTGGTCTTGAAAATGGCTGTCTAGGACCCATAAACGATGAAGTTGGTGGTCCACCCATCATAGGTCTTGGACCTTGACCACTACCAGGGGTCGGCATCATGCCTACTGGTGGCCTTGCATTATTAAAAGAGTTAGGTGGTAAACCGCCTGGCAATGATGAAGGTTGTGTCGTGTTCATTGGACCCAATGGTGGTGGCGGCCCAGTGTTTTTAGACCCAACTGACATTTGTGAATGTTCATTGTTCATCTGTCCTGGTTGTGAAAAATTGTGCGACATAATTTGCCCACTTGAAGAAGGAGGTCCATTTGATGGCATTGAACTAGATGGAGGGTTCATCATAGACACTGAGGGAGGAGGTGGTCGGTTGCCTTGTGGCATTCCATTGAAGTTCTGTCCCATTGGGGGTGGTGTTCCACCAAATCCATTCACATTTGAACCAGGTCCATTATTAGCTGGCCTAGGGCCACCAAAATTTGTGGGAGGCTGTCCCATACTAGTCTGTGGAGGGCCACCAGGTCTTGACATTGGTGGTGCCATAGCGTTTGGAGGCATTCCCGGAGGTCTCATGTTAGAAGGGGGTGGGCCACCTGAAGGAAACCCTTGCCCTGGCTGCATACCTTTCATAGACATAGGAGGACCTGGAAATTGCTGAGACCCTACACCAGGTGCTGGAGGCGGTGGTCCTGGTTAAAAATGAGAAACTGGTTTTATTTTTAATAGCTGTGCTATTTTATTACATAGTATCATATATAACATGACCATTTATCAACCGACAACATTTTTTCTACTTACATATACATGCTGATCATGATAAAAAGACTTTCAAAAGCAAATCATGCACTACTCTTTGTATTAAATAGTTTAAATGATTATAATTCACACTTAACAATGTGACATTACTGTCTTGAATTCTTACATGACCTTTGTATTTATTATTTTGTTATGTGTTCATTTCTTGAAACCATTTAGAATATTCCAATTCCACAATTAAGTTCAAAACACTGCATTCCAATCAATTACTGTCTGTACCCTATACTTAAATGAAAATATATAAAGACTTTACTATAATCGTACAGTACATGATAATTTCAGCGTTCAGAAAATGCTGCATTCTTGTCACAAGATTACCATATTTGACAGTACCTCTCTGGTCTTTGCCGGAAAACTCTCTCTCAGATTCAGATCGTTTTACGTACATCATGTATATGTACATTTGATGTGGAGGAGAATATCGATACCCAGTGACCGTATTTCGATTGTGGTAACAATATCTACGTGTCGCAAGATGCGTGTACCTTGCAACGTGGATTTTAAATATCACATCAAAATACGTAACTTTGAACACTGAACAGGCGTATAGTTTTGCAAAATTTTAGCTAGTAAAATATGAACACATGTAATTTATCGCGTCCTCAATAACACATTTATATACAAACCTTGATTATTGACCTGTGTTGGATTAGGTAATCGAGGGGGCCCATTAGGATTGAACTGTTGCCTATTCACATCCGCCATGTTCTATCAATATGACAGTCGATTACGATGACTTCAGTGGTTTAGTGTGTCTCATATGACCACACCCATACCAAAATATGAATAAATGGACTTAAATGTTGTTATTGAATCTTCCGTTCAAATACGAGATGATGAAGTAGTTTCCTTGTAACCATAAAACATCACAAAATATAATAGAAATTGAAAGTCCATTTTGTGAACTTCGAAGCGGCGGAAATAGATCTAAACAAACTGACATGCGCAGACGATATCAACGTGGCAATCAATGTAAAGGGAAACAACTCGTGTAGGCTATCAATCAAAAAAAGCATGACCCCACCTTGATTTGTTTTGTTTGAATATCACATAATCTGAAATATTAAAAAATAAATGTAAATCGGTTAAATTTGTTAAGCAAACAAATTTATAAAATCTGATTAAAAATACATGTTGATTAAAACAGGTGCGTGTATATAAGAAATATAATGTGGTCTTACTCTAACGTTACAGTATTACAAAGACAACAAATTTTTTTTTTCGTATGCATGTGTAACGAATCATAAGAAAACGCATTTCTCTCTCCATTTTTAAAACGCTTCTAATTTCTCTTTAAATTGGTGTAAAACTAGTTGTCACTTTCCTTATCTCTGAAATACACAATAGATTTTAAATTTGTTACGGTTTTGATAATTTGAATGGTTTCAAAACCACGAAACAAAATAATTTAGAGAATATATTTTGAATCTACATGGAAGAGGAAATTTCTTTTACAATACAAATTCATATACAGAGGGAAAAAAGCCTAGGCTTGCACATAAAAAACCCGAGTATGAGAGTTATTCATAACCCATGGTTGTAGAATCACAATAAATACTGATAAACTCAACGTAGATTAATTATAATTTATGATACTGAAATACGCAGTAACCCAGAGGAAATGCACAATCTGCTGACATACACTTGTTGGAAGGATATAGAGAAATATAAATTTTTGTCAAGGTAGGCTTTATGAAGACAAAATTCATATTTTTTCTATCAGTGCGACGTTTATGTCCTATTGTTATACCGTTTTTTTTCGTTTTTTTTATATTTATTCACTTTTATATACATATATACCCATAAATCGATTTTTACATAAGTAAAAATTTCCGTAACGTAAGAAAGTTCCGTCCAATCTATATCATGAAATTCTCTAAGAGTCACTCAAGATATATGTAGGCTCTAGCATAAGATTTTGACACTTGGAAAGGGAATAGAAAGGAGCAAAACATTAAAGCATAATTATCAAGTTCATATAAGGTAGGAAACGGACCTTTTAATTTAATTTTAATAACTCAAATTTAGAAATATCAAGCATAACCAAAAATCATTTTCAAGGGCTAAACAGCTCCTTAAAACCATTTTCCGTCGGGGGCTCCCCCCATCCTCCCCCACTTGATCCCAACCAGGGCGCTGCCCCCTCGCATACCCCTCGTCTGGGCTTGCACGTGTGAAAGCCTCTAGCTGCGCTATATTTATACTGTTAAGTCTAATCAGCCAAACCAATCGATAACATACGTTCGCATTAGTTTTCTCTTCCCAAAGTGAACGTTTTTTTTAAATTTCATTTTAATTTCGACATTTTTTTTCTATTTATTTACTTCTTATCTACTATTATTTGTTACTTTTACCCAGAAATTTGTTATTATGTTATGTAGTTATTTATACGCTTCAGAATGTAATATAGTTTGACGAAATAAAACATAATTTTGAAATCGTTTTAGATCAAAAAGGGAACCCTGTTAAACACCTCTACTGAGCACCTTTCTTGTTTCAACGGTTGGCATTAATGTTGCTACATATAACATTTAGTTTTAATAAATTTGGTTCGTGGGTAATTTTCTATTATTCGTGAAAGCGGTACTTTTTAGAAATAAAGTAAATTTTTGCACAATAATATTACGAAGTAAATATAATTTTACAGCATATTGAATGAAGCTGATTCGACAGAATATTCTTACAGAATTTTGGAGATCCATTATGGCCTATAGTTCAGTAAAATTATGGTTTAACCGGAACAAAATGACAAAAGAATTTATTTATAGTATAGTTTTACGACATAAAATATCATTTTGAAATAGTTTTGGATCAAAAAGCAAAAGGGAACCCTGTCATACACCTCTACTGAGCACCTTCCGTGTTTCAACGGTTGGCATTAATGTTGCTATATATAACATTTAGTTTTAACAAATTTGGTCCATTGGTCGTGAAAGAGGTCCTTTTTAAAAATAAAGTACATTTTTGCACAAGAATATTTCGAAGTAAATATAACTTCAGTATAATGAATGAAGCTGATTCGACAGAATATTAGAGATCCATTATGGCCTATAGTTCAGTAAAATTATGATTTAATCTTTTGTCATTAACAAAATGACAAAAGAATTTGTTTGTGTTGTTAAGTTTGATATCTAAACTTTATTTTAAAAAAAAGAAAGAAAGAGAAATAGATATGCATGAAAAATCTATTGCTACTGCTAAGTTATAATCTGAATATTTAAACAGTAAAAGCAAGTCAATATCGTTAAATTGACAATCAAATTGGCGTTTTATAGAATTTCATTACAAAACTAAACACTTTCTTTGTAAACAAAAACAAAACAACTAACTGTTAACAGTTACATGTGCTTTTGTCATTTGACGATAAGAAACTGCATGATTGCTGCACAACGTTTACCGCCACACACTTTAATTATTTCAAATTTGAGCTTGCATTCAAATATAATGTTTACATACAATGTAGTGATCTGATAACATCACGATAGAGTAGACGTTATATTGATTATGATATCGTTTAAAGCATAATTTTTATCCATTTTTCATTTATAATTTACCCGCGGCTCACCCCATTCGGTGCCTCAATTTCTAATTAAGGGAGATAATCATTGCGATTACTTCCGGTAAAATGGAGTGACAGAGACAGGATCGGTTTATATTTTTGCATTCGATGAGGACAATTGCACAGAACATGGAGTTTCAAGACCAGTTTTACAATAACGGAGAGTATATTGAAACGGTAAATAATATGAAAATGATTATACTTGTTTTCTGTAGATCTATAGTATTAAAAAAACCGACGAGATGCTGACTCGAGTCGATGTGCAGATTCACTTTTGACAGTCACGATCCCTGTTCAATCGATGATAACGTTTGACAGTATTGTACATATGCTTATAGATACTGTAGAGTACATGGATATTAGAATGCAAATATACTCTGGTAGCCCCGAATTTATATAGATCAGACGTTCCTAATCAGTCAAGCAGCTATCACTCATGGTGGTCATATAATAACCAGTGGCAGTGCCTTATTTTTATGAGCCTTCAATATTGAAGTTTAATGTCAAGCTCATCAACATTAGATTCTAGATGTTCATATCGCGTTACATTCTTATTTATGGTTTTCCTTTTGTTTCTCTGACGTCTGGTTATCGCTAAAGATACATAGCAAAAAGTCTTGGAGGGATATCACATTCTACATGTACCTAAAATTTCATTACGCAATGTATACTGGGACCCAGGACTCGAACTTGGGACCACAGAATACTAAATAGTCAGATGCTCTTCCGATTGAGCCACCTAGGCCTGGTCACAGATGATAGGCCCACCAAATCCTGCTACACTTTTCAAAGTCTTCACTCTTCGAAGACATACAAATGAGTCCCTTTAGCTTATACCACTACTGTCACGTGTGGGTATTTTGTTGGGCGCCAAATTTGTAACAGGGGGGGGGGGGGGAGAAAATGCAGCTACCAGACTTGTTTGAACCTAGGACCACAGAACATTGTACACTAGCCGAATGCTCTACTGTCTATATGATGAACAGGGTTTCATCTTGAAAACATTGATATCGATCTTTTTTGTTCAACAGGCATCAGGGAACAAGGTCAGTCGACAATCTGTTCTCTGCGGCAGTCAGAACATTGTTATCAATGGAAAGGTAATATTTTATTAAAACAAAAATTTAATTGTTTGTAAAGCAGTCCTGTGAAGATTTCTGAAAAAAAGAAGAAAATGAACGAAGAGTGGGTTTTTAACTTGCAATATCATTTCATCAGATAGTTTAAAAAGTTACTATAGATTAGCTAGAAAGTCCATATAAATCAGTACACTTTTTGAATTGGTTATATTTCATAAACTTTGGCAATATGATCATAATTCCTTATGGTTAATATTTGTAATCCAACATACATACATGTATAACAAAAATAAAATTTAGAATATAGCTTAAACTCATCATAATTTGTTAAAACTAGTCTTATTTTATTCAAACTATTTTGTTTGTTCAACCTATAACTTTACATTTGTATGCAACCTCGAAAAATTTTACATAGAGGTAAAGAGCTTTTACTGTAGTGATTCTGTATTTTATAACAGTGTTTAATTTTTTCCTCCAGACAATTATAATGACAGACTGTGTGATCCGGGGTGACTTGGCCAATGTAAGAATAGGTCGGCATTGTGTTGTCAGTAGAAAAGCTGTTATTCGTCCTCCATTTAAGAAATTTAGTAAAGGGTAAGTATTTTTCTGATGTTTAAATAGCAGCTGGTTACATTAATTCAGTAATGATATAAACTACATGTTATATAACATAATCATAGGCCCCTGATAAAAGAAAAAAGTATTAAAAAATACAAAAAAATACCCCAAAAAACCCAAACCAATCATCAATTACGATTTTGAAAACAATTATCTTATAATCAGAATTAACTTATCTTGTTCATCAAGATGAAGGTTTCATGCTGTTTTAAATTATTAGATTTAATTTCTCTAGTTATGCATTCGTTTTCCTAGTACAATAACTCCTTGTTCCAATATGTTGTCATTTTAAATATTTTTGATGTTTTTGTTATACAGTATGTGGGATGAATATGTAATTTCCGGACCGGGGCTAGTAAAATCTATAAAAGCTACACCTCTCTATATAGCAAAATAATAAATAAATACAAAAATATGTATGATACATTAGTATAAATAATATATATCTATAATAAATTTGTTTCCTTTTTATTATTTTTCAGAGTTGCCTTTTTCCCACTTCATATAGGAGACCATGTATTTATTGATGAAGATTCTATAGTAAATGCTGCACAAGTGGGATCATATGTACATATAGGGAAAAACTGTGTTATAGTAAGTTAAACATATACATTAAAGCTGATTTTAAAATTCAGTTCAAAATACTGTACCAAGTAAATGTACTTACTTTAGTGCAGTTAGATTTCCAAATGTAAAAAACTGTAGATTATGATTCATTCGCAGGGATAAAGATTATGTACCCTTTTACAAAATATGGCATTATATGTGAATTAGCACTTCAAAGACAACATGAAAAGCGCTAAAGCATGTTAAAGGTCATAAGACACAGATAACATTGAAGAAATATAGTGTAGGATTTGATATTTTTAATCTCTCTCCAAAAGATTTTTTGGGGGGGGGATGGGAGGGGGACATAGTAATATTACACATGTCTGGTGTATTTGTCATGTTCTGTATATTCCGGGGTCACCTCACACTGATTTATATATGGAGACTTCTCAGAAACATTCTGTACATTTCTTGTGTTTTCTTACACAGGGTAGAAGATGCGTTTTAAAGGATTGTTGTGCTATTGCCGACAACACTGTGTTACCCCCGGAGACCGTAGTTCCTCCCTTCACAGTCTTCTCAGGCTCACCAGGTAAGTTAGTCTGATTCAGAAATACCCAGGTACTTAGCTAGGTTCTCAGAGTACTGAAGGAGATGGAAAGTGGTAGAGTCCTGGTGTGGATCAATTTGGCTTTGTGGTGACAAAACTTAATTTAGAAGCTACATGTAATTTGTTCCATGAAATTAGTGTCAGCATCAGATCTTCAAATCATTAGATGAACTTGTGAACACGGTCTACCATATTTTAGATTTTTTGAAAATTGACAGATATCAAGACAATGTTTGTTACATTAGTATCTGATGTATGTTTTGGACATGTAAATCAATTTGTTTACAAGGCTAATGAATAAGTTTCTTGTATTTCAACCTAGGCCAGTTCACAGGAGAGCTTCCGGAGTGCACACAAGACCTTATGTTGGATGTGACGATGAACTATTATCAACATTTCAAATCTATGGGAGGACCTAAAGATAAAAAGAAATGAATGACAGAAAGTTAGAGAATTGGAGATTAATATCATAATATTGTTTTGTCTGGAAGAAAGAGCGGATTGCATGGGCATACCAAAATCATTATTATAAAGGAGAACCAGACAAGTTCTGTAGATAAAATATCACGTCACGAAGGAAAACATGTTGGAATTATATTATAAAGATTTCATTTAATTAGTAATTTGTCCCCCTAAAATTTTTTAGTTTCTCAAGCCCTGCATTACCCCATTACAAGTACCATATGTAGACAAAAAACTTAAGAATTGTACGGGATTTAATCCTTTATCATATATGTCATCATATATGTATGCTAATTTGGACTCTCCTGACCATGCTCACAGTTTTACAGCATGTCTGGACGTAGTTTTGTGACCTATGGTCTTTTGACCTAAAACTGTGAAAGTTTTAAAATGTGTCATAGAAAAGCTTTGATAGAAATTAAAGAGTTGCTTCCCCTGGCACAAAGATTTCAAGTTTGAGGAAAATAAAAAGATAAGATCATAATTGTCGCAGGCATTAAATATGTCCTTTATCTCTTTGTCTGATTACTAATGAATTAATGAAATTGATTGATAGCTATTTAGAAGAAAAAAATCTAATTGATTAATGTCATGTAATTGTTAATTTTGTGGAATGTTGTATTTCATTAAGTTCTTGCTTTAGGAGACACACAGTAGTATATACAACATGAATCATGTCCATTTATAAGAATTCAGAATTTCGTGAATTATGCCCCATAGTAGAAAACAGTATTTTTTCACATTCAGCTTGGTGATGGCATTACTGGTTAACATTGTTTATACTTTCGATGATCGTGAGGTTACATGGCTTACTTTTTTTTTGATAATCATCAACACATAACACAATGTTTCGTTGTGCTACACCTCTAAATAATAAGCATCATTTGGTAAATTTACTTGCTGTGTTTAAGAAAAGAAAGAAGTTTTCTCATTGCTCATTCATATATATGAAGTGGGATTTTTTGTGGCAAAGTACATATTTTGGTGTGTATAGACTAGAAAGGATGCATTATAAATTCATTCTTATTAATAATTTGACATCCCCATGTATTAGATGTTACATCAGTTTTTATCATATTCATCATTGTACAACTTCTGCCCTTGTCATTTTTTTAGTGCAATATCATGGACATTTCAGTGATGATGAAGAAGTCATCTATCAATGAATGGTATTTACATACCGTAATTATTGAGAAATAAACTTTATTGTGAAGATGTAGCAATGTTCTTTAACTTCGGCATATTTCATTCTACATGTGATGTGCTTAGTTAAAATATCTTAATCAACTTTCTGTACACTGTACTGTGTATCTATATAAAATAAACCTTTGTGTTATTTATTTCTTAGGTTTTTGAACTCCAGTTATTCCGTATTTGCATATTACAGAGTTATCTGCCCTTGCGGGTAGGTATTGATTGTGACGTCATGTGTTTTTGAGCGTAACGTCATACTTTTCAGAGAAAATGACGTGAATTGTGCTCACAAAATAATGACGTAACAATCGATACCTACCCGCAAGGGAGCTAACTTTGTAATATGCAAAGACAGAATATGCTTGAAATGGTGTGTATGTGTTTATATGAAAAGTTTTATCGCAGTGTATTAATTATTGTTCAAATGGATCAAAGTGTTGTTTGTAAGATAGCTGGTTAGCTGAACTGAATCGGTAGATAAAGGAAACAAAATCTTGATGTTCATCCCAGCTGGTCATATCTCACTGCCACACAGCTTATATATAATAAAGTATTGGTCATGCAAAATGTGTTTATCTTAATATTCTGTTATCTGTATTCATCTCCTAAGAATAAACTGTTTTTCTGTTTTAACATCGTCAACGTGAAAGAAGTAAAGAAAGATCATTCATCCTAAACACTAATCTGAATAATTTGTTGCTCTCCTTGTGATAAGGTATGGCATGTAACGTGCAGCGTCTCAATTTAGACAGAGCTACCTGCTCCAATAGCGATCGGGGTCCCTCGACTGCCTGGTCAAGCAGTTGAACAATTTTAACAAGTTATTTAAACAACTGGATATGTACACAGGCATGGATAGTGCCTTTGTCCCTATCACCTGCGATATGTACCGAGTCCTACGGAGTGCCCGACACTGTCTAAGTGTATGGTCCACTAACCCTGGCTTCACAACTAGCCAGCAACCTGTACTCTATATCCTGTACAGCATCATCACTCTGCCGAGTCTCTATTAATAATCACTGTCGCCAAGATGACAGTGTCCTACTCCAGGGTATGCCACTATCCTCTGTCCCTGTTATACTCCGGGGACAACCCCTGGCATGACTGCCAGTGTCCTGCTCCAAGGCACCTACACTACCTCTGTCACTGTGGTAATTAACCCCTGGCACGACTGCCAGTACGAACCTGACGGACAGTGTCCCGCTCCGAGGTAAACCTGTAACTTGGCACTGTAGTGACCAACCCGGCCCTGGCACGCTTGCCAGTATCAGTCTGACTGTCTGTGTCCTGTTCCGAGGTAATTATACAATACCTCTGCCACTGGACAAACACTGCCACTGTGACTAACACATGGCGCAATCGCAAATGTCCTGTTTTATAGACCTCTGCTGAATAGAACCACCAGTACCAGAATGTTGCAGGTCAGGGCGTACCAGAATAGCCTTTTAAGGCGACCCCTTATGCAAGAGCTTCTGGAGTACCAAGGGCCGTTCACACACTGGTACTGACACCACTAATCTATACAACGTGCACGCCACCAGACTGCCTTTGCAGGCAACCCCTTATTCAGGAGCTTCTTGCACCAGTACTTTGTACAGTGACCAATGTCAATCCCAAAGCAAGTTAGTGTACGCCGACGTATACTTTGAGCAGATGGCTAAACTTGTTCAGGTTTTAACCGAGTCTAGGGCTAAACGTCCCAGTTTTAACCGAGCCTAACACATAACTGCGTGATTCATTACATGTAAAGATTAATGTTCCCTGCCAGTGGTATTAGCTTGTTTGCATATAGTAACTTGTGTTCTAATATCTTCTTCAATATGCTACACAAAATAACCTTCATGAGACTATTCAATTTTTTTACATCAACACAATATTGTCGAGTATATTTTTTCCATTTTACCATATTAATTTAGCATTATAGTCAAACTTAATTAGTAGAGTAACAGAGCAACATATATGTACCACACGTTTACCTAACATATATAGTGCCAAGAGGAATAACTCTAATTGAAAAGTCCGTCTCACGGGACGTAACTCTAAGTGTAAATCATCACAGCAACAAGTTTTGATTATCATTGCTGCCTATCAGCCTTCAATTCCATATTCCATTGACCTTCCCCCAATATCTTCAAAGAGCTTGTTTAGAAATGTTAGTCTCCTTGTAGTCGATAACTGTTGGCCATATATCCCTGACTAGGTGTGGTTGTGGTACTGCATGTACATGCATATTCCAAAATCGGATGAATTTTGTTAAGTGCCAGAACACGTGGGCTCATATACGAAAATGATCTTCAAATACCATGCCGATAATTTGGCATTGGAGCTTCATAAATTGGCATGAATTAAAATCGTTTGTTTTGGTTAATTATCAATCCCAAGTCCTTTTAGGATGTTGTGATGATATCATTCTAATAGTATAAATAC
Organism: Argopecten irradians irradians; assembly: GCA_004382745.1. Taxonomy (NCBI): domain Eukaryota; kingdom Metazoa; phylum Mollusca; class Bivalvia; order Pectinida; family Pectinidae; genus Argopecten; species Argopecten irradians. The sequence continues at coordinate 879,515 of SAYR01000628.1, forward strand.
AGTTTCTCTTGCGGCGAATTTAGCTGCATGAGTCGGGTTAATTGTGTCCATCAACACATTTTATCTATGGTGTTCTGCAAATTATTGCTATCGTTTATGGAGTTGACTGTAGAGTATACATAACTTTGTATCATCAGTAAATCATTTGATTGTTCGGTTTGGCATGTCGGGAATCTCGTTAACATAGATTGAAAGGAGGACTGGCCCTAGAACGCTTCCCTGTGGTACTGAAGTTGTAACTTGGAGGCTACTGATCCATTTACAGATACTCTTTGAGTCATATTGTAGAAAGTAGTTTTACTCCTCCCTCCTTTCCGAGCTTCTGAATCCCTTTCGTCGAGTCTAGAAAGAAACCAAGGAAAGACGCATGATGAAGAACTTTGACAGACTCAGATAGTTTATTATCGATGGTGATAAAAAGACTCAGATTCTACTGCATAGATCCATGGTCTCAACAGTCCTTAGGATGTTAGGACAATCTGGTCGTTACCGCACATTGTTTCTAATCAGGAATCGCCTTTATTGGATCGGTATGGCAATGGAAACTGACGACTAGACAAAGGCAAGCCAGTTTCGTGTGTTGTGTAAGACAAGACCTGTGACCTCTCATTTCGATCAACATTGTTCAGCCACTTGAGCTCGTCTGTTTGGACTTCCTCTCGTTGGAGACTTCATAAGGAGGGATCGAAAATATCCTGGTGATAACGGATCATTTCACACGCCATACTCGTAACCAGACTGCTCGGACTACGGCTGAGATATTCTTTGTCCATTTTGTTGTCCACTATGGATTGTCCAAAAGGATATACTCTGACCAGGGACCGAACTTTGTAGAACTAGTGGAGAAGTCCCATACCACCTCTTACCACCCTATCGGAACGACTTGTGTGAGAGATTTAAATCGTGGTTACATTGTTTGGAGTGCTAGGAACTCTCTCACAGAAAAAAGAACGAAAAATCATGTCTCGAGTATGGTACTCATTTACTCCACTTGTCAGAAATCAACAGGTCATATCCTATATTTCCTTATGTTTAGTCGTAATCCTAGGTTACCAGTAGATCTAGCATTTTGGTTAGAAGATGCAGGACCTATAGGAAAGTACATAGACGATATGACACAGCATTAAGCACATGCCTACGAACTTGAGTTGTCGCATCCGCAAAGACCAAGAGTAGACAGAAAGGGCATTACGATAGCCGTATGCGAGAAGCCGTATTTAATATAGGGACAGATTTCTGGTAGCAAATACGGGAAAGTACAAGATATCCAACAAATTACAGGAAGAGCCATACGTTGTAAAAGACCAGCCCAACGCTGACATTCCAGCCTATGATGTAAGGAAGGAAACTGGAGAGAGTCGACTTAGAACTTCGAAATCTCTTTTTGCCCATTGGATACATTCCCAGTACTACAAGACATAAGCCCAAGCCCGAGAAAAAAAACCACATAGGAAGATACTTACAAGTGACAAGGAATCTACTTCATTGTCAGGTTCAGGCAAGCCCAACCTTGACATCCCGGTATATGTTGTTAGGAAGGAAAATGGAGAGGGTCGACTTAGAACTTTACATCGTAATCTCCTTTGCTCAATGGATACATCCCAGTACTACAGGACATAAGCTCAAGCCCGAGAAGAAAACACATTGGAAGATACTTACAAGTGACGAGGAATCTACTTCATTGTCAGAGGATCTGGAAGACGTGCTAGTTGAAAAAGCAGACAACGGATCCGGACCTTTCACTAGACGAGGAAGAGCCACAAACGGAGTCTAGAGAGGATGTAGGAGATCCACGCGATAGCCCTGTTGTACCCCGGAGGTCGCGACGAACAAGGGATAGGCCTGCGTTGATGAAGGATGGGCAGTTTGTAATGAAGAACCAACCAGTGGTCGAGCAAGTGCCTGATTGGAAACAGAGGGTAGAGTGTCTGGTAGAACTCAGTTCAGGGATCCTTTTAGGGAAAGAGGCCCAGGTTGCCGCAACACCGCTACAGAGATCCTCTCTGGGAATATTACTTAGTTAATTTGTGTGTATCGCTCAGTGTTAAGTGAAACTTTTTATGTTTGTTTACAGATTCTTTAAGATTGCATGTTCTGTGTGCCTTATCGTCAGTGTCTTGTTGAATAATTAATCAAACTTATTGGAACCCCCAGAGAGGATCAAATTCACGACCCCTGGTTTACACGACCCCTGGTTAAGTATCGTCATCAACGGACACAATTGAGTTACGACTTTTGTTTGTTTGTTTGATTAATTAACGTCCTATTAACAGCTATGGTCATGTAAGGACGGCCTCCCATGTATGCGGTGTGTTGTGTGTATGTTGTGCGAGGTGCGTGTTTCGGGAGACTGCGCTATATTCATGTTTGTTTGTTTGTTTGTTTGTTTGAGTTTTACGGC
>SAYR01000628.1:888967-906896 GCA_004382745.1 Argopecten irradians irradians
ATAGCTGTTAATAGGACGTTAATTTATGAAACAAACAAACAAATTAAGAATATCATAGCTACTTTTTCAAAAGTTCCATGTCATATTCTTTCCTCCTGTATCAATAATGATTTTCTTTTAATATTATTTTTTCTGAACGCCTGGAAGACAGGAATTAACAGCGCACTGTCGACAAATCACCTTTGTCAAGAGAAACGCCACAGAAACCACAACAGATTATGCTGTCTATCTTACCAATGCCATTTGCATCGTTTTACAAGACTACGTCCAATGCAGGAGTTGTTGGCTGGTGGTTCCTAACTTCAGGAGTCAGATGGAATTTTTGTAGGTCTTTTCAAATCCACAAGAGGCGTGGCCAAAATCAATGAATCTGTGATATAAAAGTTAAATAACAAAAGGTGAAAATAAGATCATTGCTGATATCAAATTTTGAAAATTGAAGATCTATATATTCCAAATGCTTTTTGGTTTTTATTAGGTAATTATTCCGTAGAATAATATCCTTAGAAACAGTAGCTATCTTTGAAAAACTCGTCAGATGCAATGTTGCAATTAGCAGCATGTGTATTCCCCATGTCACCAGTTATTCATCTATCTATTTAGCATCTTATTCGTTATGTTCAAAGTAATTCAAAACATTACGATGACTTACTTTGCTCTGAGGTCAGTCCAATATGATGATATTGTCATCTTTTATGTCGTTGATGAGAACTTTCTTCTCGTGAACGCTGTGAAGTCCAATGACAAGTCTTAAAGCTATAGATAGCTTGTCTTTTTCTCAGAGGTCCTTATTCTTTAGTCGTTTACGTAGCGTGATCCCTCCCTCCCTCCCCCACCATTTCCATCACGAGGTAGACCTCTTTAGGATCATCGGGATTGGGGAGAAGCCCGAGAAGTTTTTGCGTAAAGCCTCTCGTGTTAAGTACTTGTAGGTACCTCGCCTCGGCAAATATGTGTTTGATATCTTCATTATGATAGGCTTTGGTGGCCATCCTTTTGCTCGTGACGAGGTGTTTTGAAGTAAAGCCCTGAAAATGAATTATAGAGACGTGTTCAGAAGTACGTTATTTCCGGATATAATCACTATTGCTTTTCTCGTTTTCTTATGAATACTAGGCATATACTTATTGTTGGCATCGCAATGTTCAATCCTTTACATAGTGTGCAATTCCTGATTTATTTGATGATATAATATAATATCATCGTTTAAGTAATGAAGATAGTTAATTCACTACGTAATGTTATGCCATCAGATTCTTGTGTGGTTGTTGACTCCTTCCGTAATTCGTAATGCAAGAACATTTGTTAAGATTTATATTCTCCTCCTTGAGAAACTATTTCTACTCACCGACCCAAACACACCGGCATCCAGGATATTTAAGCCACCACTCTGTGGGTTGACTTCACTTAGAAAATCAACGGCTGTCAGTATCTCAATTGTTGCGTCGACGTTTCTGACTTGGTTTCCATGGACAGAAAAGTTGAAGTGAAAATGTTGGTACTGGTATTCCATGCCACCTATTAATACTAAATGAACGGACCATCTTCAGTAAAGTACTCTTTTTCAATTTCTTGTGATGAGTCAATATAATTCTTAAGATTTCAATGAAAACCTGTTTGGAAATTTTGAAATATATGTGTTAAATAAAAAGAAACCAAGTGAGCGTCACGTATACTTCGTTTCAAAACTAATTAGACTATCGTTACCATGACTAAACATACCACACAAGCTGGTTGATTTTTGCTGGTGGACTGATTCTATACGGGGCGAATCCATGAGAGCCAACAGCTCGGTTTCTATTGCTGCCATTGCAATCTGAAAAATCCAATATATACTTTGTTTGATTAATTAACGTCCTATTAAGAGCTATGGTCATGTATGGACGGCCTCCAATGTATGCGGTATATTCATGTTGTGTCTTCTTGTATAGTAGAACTGTTGTCCTTTTTATAGTGCTATATCACTGAAGCATGCCGCCGAAGACACCAAGCAACAAACCCCACCCGGTCACATACTGACAACGGACGAACCAGTCGTCCCATTCCAATATATACAATATACAAAAGTCCATTAGTATAAAATATGACAATTTTTTTCACATTTAGAAATTGTCTGAACTTTACAGTTGATAATGGATATATACATTTAAACGTCACTGAACTTTTTACTTAATTTTAATTCGAAACAATCCACAATGATAAGACAACACGTGGTAACAAGATATCAGAGCTTGTGCTATTAGGCCATGGGCTAGGAGGGTCCCACATGCACCCCCCTAAACCTCCGAACCAATATTTTTCTGAACACTTATGACCCACTGATTACAAATCAAAATGTTAACATTGCATAAGTTGGGATGAACTTCCGGTTATGACGTCATCAAGATGGCCGCCATCTCGAATTTGACTAAAAATTGAAAAATAGTCATAACATTGACATTTTTCAACCGAAGTAGACAAATGAGGTATCAAAATGACCACAATAGAACAACAAATACATATCAGGACCAAAACATCCAATATATGTAGTGATTTCTACGCAGGAAATGAAAAAATCTGATTTTAACCTCAAAAATGGAGATTTTTCAGCAATTTTTTCATATTTAGCTTACCGCAGCAAAAATGTTTCCCAACAGCAAACTATTATTTCTAATAAGTTTTTTGACCACTTATCGATCAGTTTAAGCAACAAGAACAACAAAAACCAATGTTAACATCGTATAAATTCCGGTTATGACGTCATCAAATGGCCACCATCTCGAATTTCACTGAAAATGCAAAATAGTTATAACACTGATATTTTTCAACTGAAGTAGACAAATGAGGTATCAAAATGACCACAATAGAACAACAAATACATATCAGGGCCAAATTATCAATATATGTAGTGATTTGTACGCAAGAAATGAAAAAAATAATAATTTAAGCTCAAAAATGGTGATTGTTCAGCAAATTTTTCATACTTGGCTTGACGCAGCAAAAATGTTTCCCAACAACAAATTATTACTCGTAATCAGTTATTTAAACTCCTAACAATCAGTAAAAACAACAACACAAAAAATATACAGGAATGCAAAAAAGAATTATTGTTATAACCCTCAAATGTGATGATTAGCAGCGCCTCCAAAATAATTATTATAGCAAAAACGCCTAATGATAGCGTAACAAATGTAACCTAAGCTAAGCTTGTGTTTCCGTTAATATCATTAACAGTTTCCAAAACGTTTGTGTCTTTGAAAATGAGCAGATTCATTGTTTATTTTCTATGCATAGCAATAAGCAAAATGAAGGATAGTTACTACAGTGTCACATATGTCTTTCACTGGTTCTCAATGATAACCATTATCATTGCGCGTGCTTTTCTCGCCTCGCTGCACTATCCACTGAAGAGACTCGGCATATCTGGTAGCTGGCACATGCAGTCCGAATCAGAGTAATCGAGATAATCGTATCCAATTCGTTGAAAGTCAGAGCGTCGTCTTCGATGTCGATGAGCTGATGTGACACTACATTGCCAGTGTTGTTCTAGCCTTTTCTTCTTTTATGACCCATCCATGGCAAGAGTTCATATCAGGAACAACAGGTTCAGAGATGTGGGATCTCTTTCAGATTCTAAACATATCGTACATATATGCTGTTTCAGACTTCTCCGGCATGATGGGAATTATACCAGATCCACATTCATTTTGTTCTCCTTAGCACATAGCTCCATAATTCGTATGAAGTACTATTCATCAATCGTGTGGACCCTCGTGCAACCATAAATGTTACAGGTGATATCATCGAGGTCATTAATGAGGCCATAAATGTTAAATTCTTTTCATTGGTCTGACTTTTCCCACTCCCTTGAAGGTGCTGGTTTGTCACATCTGGTGTATGCGTAAAGAGAACATTGAAGAATCTCAAGTAAAAAATTCTCTATCAGTGGTTTCCAGACTTGGCAAAGAGTGAAACTTCACTGCAGACCTCATCTATGACCTCAAAGAATCCACCTGTGCCAACTATGGTTACTGAGGTTCACAAGAATGAGGAATTGTGCTTCATACGAAATTAAGGAGAACCAACCCAACCCTCCGCAGAATGTGGATCTGGTGTCTTTCCATAATGCCGGGGAAGTCTGGAACATCATATACGATATGTGAATCTAGGTGAAACAAGGTTGGAAAGAGGAAGAGCTTCCAACATCCCTGAAGCCGATGTTTCTGATGTTATATCATGGACGGTTGACAAGTTAGAAACCACGATGGTAACCCGATAATGTAATGTCACATCAGGTCATCGAGGTCGAAGACGACACTCTGGCGGAAAAAGCACGCACAACGAAAAATGATTATCATTAAGAACTAGTGAAAGAAATATGTGACACTGTAGTAACAATCTTATATTTCCTAACGTTATACACAGGAAGTAAATAATGGATGTGCTCATTCTAAAAGACACAAACACGTTTCGAAAAGAGTCATGGTATTTGCGGAATTTGAATTTGATACCCTATAGCTATTAGTTGGCGTTTTGCTGTAATAATTCAGTTTGAGAGGCTACTAGTCTACAATATTTTCGAACATGAAATGAATTTATTTTGAAGTCCCTACTTAGATATTCAGCCAACTTTAAATTCAAATTTGTTAAGATATAAATCGTTAATAGGCCAATGTTATATTCAGGAAATTCCAAAGACACAAGGAAACTGTAGTGTCAGTGGTTTGGGAAAATAACAATCATATGCCGCATCCGGTGATGTTTTGTAAACCAAATGATGGTATAACAACAATTCTCTTTTGCCTTTCTATATATTTTTGTTGTTGTTGTTTTAACTGATTGATAAGAGGTCAAATAACTGATTACGAAATAATAATTTGTTTGTTGGGAAACAATATTGCTGCATCAAGCCAAAATATGCAAAAAATGCTGAAAAAATTATCAATATTTGAGCTTAAAATCGTATTTTTTTCATTTCCTGCGTTCAAATCACTACATATATTGGATTATTTGGTCCTGACATGTATTTTGTTGTTCTATTGTGGTCATTTTGATACCTCATTTGTCTACTTCAGTCGAAAAATGTCAATGTTATGACTATTTTTCATTTTCAGTGAATTTCGAGATGGTGGACATTTTGATGACGTCTTAACCGGATTTTATACGATGTTAACATTGGTTTTTTGTTGTTTTCGTTGCTTAAACTGATTGATAACTGGTCAAAAAACTATTAGAAATTATAGTTTGCTGTTGGAAACACTTTTGCTGCGTCAAAGCCAAATATGAACAAGAGGCCCAGAGAGCCTGTATCGCTCACCTGGTTTGTAATGCCTAGTAAGGTTCATTGTTTCTTTTCTGAAGGAATTTGAAAATATTTACTCTAATTCCCGCTATTGGGCCCCACTCTTTCTGCTCAAGGGGGTCAGAGCCAAAAATTATAGGAATTCTGTTAACCCCAAGGATGTTTCTGGGCCAATTTGGTTAAAATCCAAGCAGAACTCTAAGACTAGTGCGATTTATAGGATTTTACCTACAAATTTCCCTATTGGGCCCCGCCCTCTCCTGCCCCAGGGGGTCAGAGCCAAATTTATACAAGTTCTATTCCCCTACCGAAAATGTCTTTGAATGAGTAGAGTAAACTCATTTTTTTAATATTGCCAATATAGTTGATAAAATTCTGAGTAATACGTCACTACCCGGCGATTTATTAGTTTTTAACATTTTAATAACTTTAATAGATCTCATTTTCCTGTTGGAATTTTATCAACAATTATCCTTTTCTGATGCAGTTAATTTAGTGTCTATATTTGATAAAAGTTCCCTCTGCATCTTGTTCATTACATCCTTCTGAAGTAAATAATTTTTGGTAGAAATTTGACTTGTTCTTTTAGAATGGTGTCTATGTCTGAACTATACTGCCCATTTTCACATTGATCGAGTTCCATAACTTTTTTTTGTGCTCTTGATTTTTCCCCTCCTCATTCCATTGCACCCGGTGATCTTACCCATTGCTGATTCTGCTATTTTAATTATAATAGGAATTGGATTTCCTGCGTCAGCTTTAGAAATTCTGTTTCATTATAGACTTAACCTTGATCTTTTTTTCTGTTTGTAACTTTTTTAAATTTTAATTCTATTTGTTTTTTAATGTATTCTTTAGGTTTTATTGAATCCTCTGACTACACCGTACACATAATTTGCTGTACTTGTAGTTTTGTTATTTCCCCACCAGTTCCGATGTTTTCATTTTCAACCAACAGAATTTTCCCAGTTTATTCCAGAAGGCTTTGAACATTTCTTTTAAACAGTCAGAATTTAATTGTTTCTAAATTCATTTTCCAGTAACCTTTCCCCTTTTCAATTTCCTCTATGTTTTAGAATTATAACTGGTGATGCCGTAGTGGTCATATGTTTGTAATGGGGCATAACTCTATGCAAGATTTTGAGACCATAATGATTAACTGATTTACTTGTTAGAAAAATAATCAATTCTTGATTGTTTTTCTTCCCTCATTTAAATGTATATGATTTTAATATGCTGGTGTCTACGGCGCCATGTATCTTCAACAGATAAATTTGTTATTAGGTTTGCTTTAGATCCTTCTGCCCTATTTCTGTCTGTGATGTACAGTTTTTTCCTATCCATTTCTAGGGACTGAACAGTTAAAATCTCCAGCTATTTACATGTTTTGTATCATTTCCACTTAAACTTTGTAGTTTTTCACTCATGTGCTTGAAAAATTGTATTTTGTCATAATTTCATCATTAGGTGTAATATAATTAAGTCATCCAAAAATTTACTTGTTCTATTTCTATTTTCAATATAATAATCTTCCATTTATATCTATGTGTAATATCTAAAAACCTTCAAAGTTTTAGGCCTTTTCCTTATAGAATCGGCTACTTCACCCCGAGAAGGATTTGGGGCGCGCGGTGGAGCCGAAGTGGTTTAACGATACGATCCGACATACTTTTAGCCACAAGCCCTCCACCCTCTGGGGATGCGGGTTCGAATTCCCAAGTGGGCAAGTTGCCACGCGTTACTGGACGTGCTGATCCGGTGGTTTTTTTTCTCCGGGTAGCTACCGGCTTCCCTCCATCCAACAACATGGCACGTCGCCTTGACATACCCTGGTGCTGTTAATAGGACCGTTAAAACTAAAAGTATTATTTCACGCGAGAAGACGAGTTTTCCATTGGTCCAGTATGAAGTTCCTTTCCATATCATTACCCCATTGCTTTTGTATTTAGCAGTACACCAACAAAATGTTTCTTGGAAGTAATACAATATCTATTTTTTCGAAAATATTAACACAATGAAAAATATTCCTTCTCTTTGTATGGGTCATTTAGCCATTCAACATTAATTAGAGATAACATTTCAAACTGACATATCCTCTTTTTTTTTCTTTTTTTCTTCTTTTTTTTTTTAAATAAATTAAAAGTCACTGTCTAGCAATATAATTGCTTCTATTCACAGTTCATATCACCTGTTCATCTTCGCTCCACTCTACCCTGTTTTGAGGTTCCCCCCAAGGGCTCATGGGAGGCAGCACTAATAGTCCCTCCCCTTTTTGACACTCTGATGGACTGGCCTTTGGTCTTGGATCATGGTGCACAGGATGTTGGCTCTTGAGGCTGTATGTGTATGCCTGTTGCATCATTTTGGTCATAAAGCAAAAACGCTTTAAATGAATTTGTCCCTTCACACAAAAAAAAACTTTTTCTTATCTCCATGAAGTTCATATTTTTTTTTTTACAAACAGTGTTTTGAACGAAAAACCTATTTCACATTAGTAAATTGCATTGTTTAATTTTGTCACTTTTTGAGTTTGCTGTGTCCTCTCCTCTTTGGTAGGATACTACAAGAATGGAGAATTCTTAGATACTCGGGAAGTGGAAATTTTATTTTCTCTGGCAGCTGTTTGTAAAGTTTTAAATATTGAATGGTGTCAATATTGTTGCTGGCATTCATTTGTCATCGTCATTGGTTCCGAGATGTAAACCACCAACATCTTCCACACGACCTCTAGGATCTATATCTGTGTCTTGATCACTACATTTTGTTGTATTTCTTCCACTTTGGCCAATTGTTGCCACCTTGATTTAGAACACAATTTTTCATAGATGAATCAGCAATCTCTAGTCCGATTACAGTTTGAAGCTCCTAATTACTAAAGATGTGAAACCTGCAGGTCTTGAAAGTTGCTTTGCTGAAGGTGAAAAAGCAATGTTCTGAAGGCTTAGGTTGGGTGGGTTTGGAATGACCCCTTGGCTGAATTCAAGGTCACTTTCTACCTAACACTCTTGCTGAACAATTAGTAATCTTTGGAGAATTTCTGATGTTTCCCAATTTGTGTGGGGGGGGCACTTTTTTTTGGAAGTTGTGTCCAGGGTTTTCCAGTTTCGTTATGCCCTCAGATCTGGCTCAGAGGCAGTCTTTAAACCAGGTGAGTCAGTTGCTCTTTACTCACCTATGGCAACTGTTTTTTGGGACTGAATGTTTCAAGGGGGCACCTAAAAAAGGGGTGATCTGTTCCAAATCACAAAACCTGCACTGATGTTTCTGTTGTTATCTGCATATAGTTTAACATAGATTCTTTCCCAAATTTCGTTCTGCATTTGGAATGAACTAGAATTTTGCATTTAGTAATTGTACATATCGCACACCATTTTCAAACTTTCTGAGTCTTTTAGTGGTACCTCTTTCAGACTACCTGGAACCACTTCCCATACTGTAGCATGCTTGAAGCAATATATGTGTCACTTGAGTTTCATAATGGGGCATCCTTGATTGTCACATTTGTTACATTTTTTTTTTTCCTCTACGTCGAAAACACGCAAAGAAATCTTATTTCTCACATTTATACCAATTTATTTCGAGTCCTTTCTTCTCTCTTGCTTTGACAACTAATACTATGCATTCAAAGTTCAAAAATTCATTTGTATACATTTCACATGGCCCCCTTCCTGGGGCCTCCTCTAGTACATGTTTAGTAACTTTCCTTGGACGCGCCCTAACTTGTTGACCTTGAATGGAAGATCAGGGTCATTCATTTGAACAAACTTTCATAGTTCTTCATCCGCAGCTATGTCAGGGTGCGCGCAAATATCAAGTCTCCTTAGGCTCTAGTTATTCACAATGAAGTTGTTTAAAAAGATTTTAGCCTATTTGAAACTCTGTGGACTTTTTGGAATGAACCGGTCCCAAGGAGGTTTTCAAAAGACGAGGTAACTCTAGCAAAACTGAATGGTTCCTTGGAAATTCGTCCCTTTGAACAAATTGGCATTAGACGTGGGGAAAAGTAAAGTGGATATATGCGCTGTATTTTCATACTCATCAAATCAATAAGAATCATTTGATATGTTATTCAATCACAAAAAAAGTTATCAAAACACTTTGAGAAATTACAAATATATACAATGCAAGTTTAATTTATTTTAAGGTACAAAATAAGAAAGGAAAAGGAATATTTTTTGGGGTTTTAAAAATTAACATCTAAAGCAGCATTGAAATGGGTTTATACGAATCAAGACCATTGAGCGCCAAAATTCGTTTTACCACTTCAATTTCAACATTATTATTAGTAATTGGTAAAGTTATTTCTCGAAGGTACATTTCGCATAAAACATTCCCAAGGGCATACAAACGAATTTTATCAGTAAATTTTAATTTCCGCGATAATCAGGAAACATAACATGTTAGATTGCAAAGTAACTTGGCTTGCTAAGAAAAAACTATTCCTTTGTTCAGATTTACCGCGAATCAATTCATCATGAAGTTTAGTCGTAAAGCGAACTAGCCACATAACAAACAATAACTTAAATGAAGCGAAACATGTGGCACCGTACCTATAGCATTTGCATAACATCTTCTGTTCTTCCGTCCGTTTTTTTTCAACGGCAACATAAGGAAATAATAGCAAGATATCAATTTTGTTTTCCAGTCTGGTCATTATTACTGTTAACATCATTATTTTCCGAAAATCTAGAAAAAAAGAGCCGACTGTTTTTTCTATTCTTTCTTGTAAATTTTCAAAGCAAGGTTCGATCGTGTTGTGGCACTATAGAGACCGTGCAAGAACCAAAAGATTTCGCTAATAAATACGATATATTAACGTTTGGCCACTGTCCAGGTTTAAAATGGAGTTTTTCAAAAGTGCTGGTTCACCTGTCACTAATTTTGAAAGAATGCCACTGGCATACCTGTGGAATAAAAAGAAGTAAAGATCTACCATCTTGCCTAAACTTTTATGTGGGGGGTTCCAGTCTTATTGGTTTGTTGAAATTCCGCGCCAAATTGACTTGGTATGAGCTTTTGATTTTGTCTGAATATGTCTTGGTGTTGTGGATTAAATACAAAATCGAATGCGGGGTTTTTGGGATTAGATTTCAGTTGAGCAGCATACTGTAAGGATAATTTCTTTCGTCGATCGTCTAGAGATGGCTCATTAGCTTCCACATGGAGACTCTTCACAGGTGTTGTTCGAAAAGCTCCAAGTGGCAGACGCAGTCCCTGATTCTGGATATTCATGTAGTGTCTTCTTGTATAGTGGAACTTTTGCCCTTTTTATAGTGTTATATCACTGGAGCATGCCGCCGAAGACACCAAGCAACAGTGAACACACCCCACCCGGTCACATTATACTGACAACAGGCGAACCAGTCGTCCAACTCCCTTTTTGCTGAGCGCTAAGCAGGAGCAGAAACTACCACTTTTATAGACTTTGGTGTGTCTCGGCCATGGGACAGAACCCAGAGCCTTCCTCACAGGGGCGAACGCTTTACGACACTTTGTTTGTTTGTTTGTTTGATTAATTAACGTCCTTAGTTCTGTATAGTGGAACTGTTGCCCTTTTTATAGTGCTATATCACTGGAGCATGCCGCCGAAGACACCAGGCAACACACCCCACCCGGTCACATTATACTGACAACAGGCGAACCAGTCGTCCAACTCCCTTTTTGCTGAGCGCTAAGCAGGAGCAGAAACTACCACTTTTATAGACTTTGGTGTGTCTCGGCCAGGGGACAGAACCAGAGCCTTCCTCACAGTGGCGAGCGCTCAACCAAAGGCCAAAAGTGAGGTGGTGTCAAGGGAGACTCTAGGAAGAACAAAGTAATTTAGGGAGAAAGAAAAGATAAGACAGTGTCCTAAAGCGATACTGTGGGTCAGTTTGACCCCTTGTTTAAATGATCTAAAAACAAGTTGACACCATTAATTAATTTATTACCAGCATGTGTAAATAGTAACTATTGCCTTCTACAATTGCAATAGAATGTATATAACATAAATTTAGAATTTAAACTTTATAATAACTGGTATTTTAAAAAATACTATAAAAAACTGATATTATATAAATATAAAATGTTAAAAAATGCAATCACTTATCATATAGAAATATTAAAGTATTAGAGTATTTAAGTTCATGGTAGTAAACAGTTTTGAGGTAAACATAAATATAAAATGATATATGTTGTCCATACAAACAGATATTGCGTAATTCAAAATACAAAATCAGATCTACTGTCCACATTTTTATATCGAAACTAAAAATAACACCACATTCTACTAGCACTTCATTCTGAAGGTTTTAAAATTGTAAAACATAAACGATAGATAATTTTTCATTTTCTGCTATGGTTAAGACCGTTCAGAATATTCCGTATAAACTTGATTGGAAAAATAAAAAAGAAAAGAAATGTTATTCTTAGTTAGTTACACTATAGCAACAAAAGCTGAAACACAATACCCGTGTTACACATATCAGTCGTGTTTACTTGTATTCAATCTTTATACACAATTATATGTCATATTGTGTAATATTTATAAAGGAAAATAAATCATTAGAACATTACCAATCCAATCTACCCATAATTATAAATGTTAAAGTGGCGCAATCTCTAATGTACAGCAGGCCAAATTTACGGGCTTATTCCATCCACGCCAGTGACCTACGATCTTACAACTTCTCACGGTGTGCCAGAGGATCGCATCCTGTTCTGTACAGTACGGTATACCATACCCACCCATCTAAAATCACTGACCCGAACGGTCTCGAACGTTAGTGAACTACAGATGTAGATAAAATATGTATAAATATTGATGTAAAAAATAATCAACCTTAAAATGCAATGTAAATGTGAATTATATCTGAGGAAAACACCTATGAACATTTGAAACAAATAACTTTCAAAAGTACAGTGTAAACTTAACAATAATATACAAAATGTAAGTATCACAGTACTGCTGTATAAAGTGCTCTGGACATAGGCTCATTTACATGGCTGCTTTCGTTCATACGGTGTTCATACGGTTTGGCTGGATGGACCTAGTTGTTCTTTCGTGACGAAGTCCTCATAGGTCGGTATTAAAATGCAGATCTGTCAGGAATTTTACATGAAATGATTACTTTTATAATCGGTCCGACCAGTTCAACCGTTATAAACGAAAACGGTCCAGGTGAGAATTTAAAGATTTTATGTAAAAGTGAACGGAATAGAATATTGGCCCTGTAGTTAGGGCGTTAAAATTGTACCTGCTGCCCCTCTTGCATGATCGTAAAAGGCGACTAAATTTAGGATATTATCTTTTCTCTTCTTCCTAACTGACTTTATTTTTCCTAATGCCTCCCTTGGCACCGCCTCACTTTTGGCCTTGAGTTGAGCGTTCGCCCCTGTGAGGAAGGCTCTGGGTTCTGTCCCCTGGTCGAGACACACCAAAGTCTAAAAAAGTGGTAGTTTCTGCTCCTGCTTAGCGCTAAGCATACAGGGAGTGGGACGACTGGTTCGCCCGTTGTCAGTATATTGTGACCGGGTGGGGTATGTTGCTTGGTGTTTTCGGCAGCATGCTTCAATGATAAAGCACTATAAAAAGGGCAATAGTTCCACTATACAAGAAGACACAACATGAATATACCACAGTCTACCAAAACACGCACCTCGCACAACATACTTTTGTTTGATTGTTTAATTAACGTCCTATTAACAGCTATGGTCATGGTAAAGGACGGCCTCCCATGTTGCTGTGTTTTGCGTGTATGTTGTTGCGAGGTGCGTGTTTTGGGAGACTGGGGTATATTCATGTAGTTTGTCTTCTTGTATAGTGGAACTTTCCCTTTTTATAGTGCTATATCACTGAAGCATGCCGCCGAAGACACCAAGCAACACACCCCAACCGGTCACATTATACTGACAACGGGCGAACCAGTCGTCCCACTCCCTGTATGCTGAGCGCTAAGCAGGAGCAGAAACTACCACTTTTATAGACTTTGGTGTGTCTCGGCCAGGGGACAGAACCTAGAGCCTTCCTCACAGGGGCGAACGCTCAACTCAAGGCCAAAAGTGAGGTGGTGCCAAGGGAGGCATTAGGAAGGATAAAGTCAGTTAGGAAGAAGAGAAAAGATAAGATCCTAAATTTAGTCGCCTTTTACGATCATGCAATAGGGGCAGCAGGTACAATTCTTACGCCCTACCTGCAGGACACCGCATACATGGGAGGCCGTCCTTACATGACCATAGCTGTAAATAGGACGTTAATTTATCAAACAAACAAACAAATTAAGAATATCATAACTACTTTTTCAAAAGTTCCATGTCATATTGTTTCCTCCTGTATCAATAATGATTTTCTTTTAATATTACTTTTTCTGAACGTATGGAAGACAGGAATTAACAGCGTGCTGTCGACAAATCACCTTTGTCAAGAGAAACGCCAATGACACCACCACAGATTAAGCTGTCTATCTTAACAATGCCATTTGCATCGGTATACAAGACTATTGAGCTTGTTGAAACAGAAAAATCCCAGATTATCGCCTAGACTATAAACGTCCGATGCAGGAGTTGTAGGCTGGTGGTTCCTAACTTCAGGAGTTAGATGGAAAGACCTAGATGTGTTCCCTTTGTAGGTCCTTTCAAATCCACAAGAGGCGTGGCTAAAATAAATGAATCTGTGATATAAAAGTAAAATAACAAAAGGTGAAAATAAGAATCATTGCTGATATCAAATTTTGAAAATTGAAGACCTATATATTCCAAATGCTTTATTGTTTTTATTAGGAAATTATTCCGTGGAATAATATCCATAGAAACAGCAGCTATCTTTGAAAAACTCGTCAGATGCAATGTTGCAATTAGCAGCATGTGTATTCCCCATGTCACCAGTTATTCATCTATCTATTTGGCATCTTATTCGTTATGTTAAAAGTAATTCAAAACATTACGATGACTTATATGGAGCAAAGAGGTCAGCGCCATATATGATGATATTGTTATCTTTTATGTCAATGATGAGTACCTTCTTCTCGTGAACGCTGTGAAGTCCAATGACAAGTCTTAAAGCTATAGATAGCTTGTCTTTTTTCTGAGGTCCTTATTCTTTAGTCGTTTACGTAGCGTGACCCCTCCCCACCATTTCCATCACGAGGTAGACCTCTCTGGGATATACGGGATTGGGGAGAAGCCCGAGAAGTGTTGGCGTAAAGCCTCTCATGTTAAGTACTTGTAGGTACCTCGCCTCGTTAACTATGTGTTTGATATCTTCATTATGATAGGCTTTGATGGCCACCCTTTTGCCCGTGACGAGGTGTTTTGAAGTAAAGACCTGAAAATGAATTATAGAGACGTGTTCAGAAGTACGCTATTTCCGGATAAAATCACGATTGTTTTTCTTGTTTTCTTATGAATACTAGGCATATACTTATTGTTGGCATCGCAATGTTCAATCCTTTACGTAGTGTGACAATTCCTGATTTATTTGATGATTTATAATATAATATCGTTTAAGTAATGAAGATAGTTAATTCAATACGTAATGTTATGCCATCATATTCTTGTGTGGTTGTTGACTCCTTCCATAATTCGCAATGCAAGAACATTTGTTAAATTTTATGTTCTCCTCCTTGAGAAACTATTTCTACTCACCGACCCAAACACACCGGCTCCCAGGATATTTAAGCCACCACTCTGTGGGTTGACTTCATTTAGAAAATCAACGGCTGTCAGTATCTCAATTGTTGCGTCGACGTTTCTGACTTGGTTTCCATGGACAGAAAAGTTGAAGTGAAAATGTTGGTACTGGTATTCCATGCCACCTATTAATACTAAATGAACGGACCATCTTCAGTAAAGTACTCTTTTTCAATTTCTTGTGATGAGTCAATATATTCTTAAGATTTCAATGAAAAACCTGTTTGGAAATTTTGAAATATATGTGTTAAATAAAAAGAAACCAAGTGAGCGTCACGTATACTTCGTTTACAAACTAATTAGACTATCGTTACCATGACTAAACATACCACACAAGCTGGTTGAATTTTGCTGGTGGACTGATTCTATACGGGGCGAATCCATGAGAGCCAACAGCTCGGTTTCTATTGCTGCCATTGCAATCTGAAAAATCCAATATATACTTTGTTTGATTAATTAACGTCCTATTAAGAGCTATGGTCATGTATGGACGGCCTCCAATGTATGCGGTATATTCATGTTGTGTCTTCTTGTATAGTAGAACTGTTGTCCTTTTTATAGTGCTATATCACTGAAGCATGCCGCCGAAGACACCAAGCAACAAACCCCACCCGGTCACATACTGACAACGGACGAACCAGTCGTCCCATTCCAATATATACAATATACAAAAGTCCATTAGTATAAAATATGACAATTTTTCACCATTTAAGAATTGTCTGAACTTTACAGTTGATAATGATATATACATTTAACGTCACTGAACTTTTTACTTAATTTTAATTCGAAACAATCCACAATGATAAGACAACACGTGGTAACGAGCGATCAGAGCTTGTGTTATACTTGTTTTTTAAAAACATATCATCATCCGAATAATTATATTATTGATCAATTATTTCTCTTGTTCATGTTTATTTATGCATTTTAATATCACTGGACAGTTGACCAACATTAACATACCGAGTGGAAACTTCCAGCAATCATATTTCCTGGCGCTGATGTGGATCTGTGTGAAATTAGACTTTCTACGTCAAAATGATAGATTTCACTTAAGATACCACCGGAGAGGCACCCGATAACACAATAGATGATCTACTCGATGGTGAGGATCTTAAGGGTCATAATTACCTGAAGAAGCAAGCATTCATACACACAATAGTTTCTTAGTACGAAACATATATACTTGTGTAAAGCGTGTCAAGTTGATTTCATGAATTAATTAATCGCAAAATTATGATATTGTTTTAGAAAAAAAATAAGTAACTTTTTATCTCCTTTATTTCTTTCTTATTTACATTGTTAAACTCTCTTCTCTACTTTTGCCTTTACTAAAACCAAAAGATAAACTAAATTGCAGCGTATTTGCTATGAAATTATAAATACATGGACGTCATATCTTATTACTTTACAACCTATGTTACAATTTTTCCAGAAGATTAATAAGACTTACGGAATAGGGAGTTGTAGACAGAACACTGTTGGCTGCAGATAATGATGTTAAACTGTCTACAAAACAAAAGGGCTGCCTTCAGATTGTACAACACTTGTTTCCTCAAATATCTCTGGTGCAGTGTTCACCTGGAAAAATAAAAATGGTCAGCATCCTGTTTTTTCACCGGTTTTTCATTTCATATAAAGTGGAAAAAAACAAATATAAGAGGCACAAGGGCCTTAACGGTCATCTGACTTTTGGCACAATACAACATAGTCATTTAAAGATTTTAGCCATTTTGTCCCCCGTGATTTTAAATGAAGATCAAGGTCATTTTTTTAAAACAAATATGTTAGCCCTTCATCCCAGCATGTCAAAGGCCCAATATCAGGTCTCTAGGCCTCTTAGTTAAAGAAGAGTTATTTCAAGATTTTAGCATATTTGACCCCTGTGACCTTGGATGAAGGTCAAGGTCATTCATTTGAACAAACTTGGTAGCCCTTCATCCCAGCATGCTACAGGCCCAATGTTCTTCAGGAGAAGTCGTTGAAAGATTTAAGCTTTTTTGACCCCAGTGACCTTTTTTTTCTTTCTAAATATATTTTTATTCAGTAATCAGCAAATACAGATACATATGCAACATTCTTATTTCATTCTCTCATAATTTATGAATTACTATTTTGTATCAATATTAATCAATATTTGTATAAATATTACATTTTGGAATCTGAGTACTGAGTTCTGTCATTCAATAATCCATTATTCTTTCATTCCATAGATTGTTTCTGTCAATTTCACCACACACTTCAATATTTTACATACAGTCTTCTTAAATTTCACAGAAAATCACACATTTTGGAATCTCACCCTTTCACTCATTTAATAGCATTAAGTTCTGTCATTCAACAATCCATTATTCTTTCATTCCCTAGATTTTTTTTCTGTCAATTTCACCACACACTTCATTATTTTACATACAACCTTCTTAAATTTAACAGAAAAAAAGTAAAATAAATAATTGACCATATTTAACTAGCTCTTTAGATGTAATTTTAAGGCCTTTATTAAAACAATGATTACAGGATTTTTAATAATATTTGTACATTAAGTAAATTATCTGCTTTAAGTTTCAGTTTTTTTTATCTCGTTCACTACAGAATCTGCGTTTTGTTCCTCATTTTCAAATTTCTATAGATTCCTTGCTTTCCAAATTTGCCATTTGGTATTGAATATTACAAAATTACACCATTTATTTATATGATCCGCATAATTACAGATTCCGTTTTTCGTATAGATTGATATAGTTTTGTCCATTAATATTGCTTGTTGCAATGTAATCGTTAATTAATTTTTCCATTTTGTTCCATATTGATTCATTGAAAAAACAATTGCTAAAGAGGTGATATTGTGTTTCTTCTTCGTTCTTACATAGATTACATAGACCATTTGATTTTTGCATTAATTTAAGTTTATACTCAGTCGTTAAAATTCTATGATAACTTCTCCATTGAAAATCCTTGATTTTTTTATCGATTATTTTATCATTT